>PVJH01004438.1:0-125500 GCA_004026705.1 Nesogale talazaci
CTGTGACATGGAATAATGCCATCCAAGCAGAATGCCTTCAGTACTACAGAAGCCGACAGCTTATATATAAGCCAGACAGCTCATGGCTTGCCCACCGAGACATTCTCTCCTCTAGGCTCTGTCAGAAGCCAATAAAGCAAGATGAACACAGAAACAAAGGTGCTGCATAGGCATAAAAAGTCATAAAAGCAAGTATCTATGTGACCACAATACAACAATATATTTAAGAAAAATGTAGGCCGGGCAGCAGAGCAGGAAACCAATTTCATCCTCTTCCCCATACATCCAGCGTACCTCCTTCTGTGCTCTTTGTCTCTATGAATAACCCCACGCCTATCAAAGCAGACACTGCCAGAGGTTTCTGGCTCTGAAACTGAGCCAAGCAGTCTTCAGTCCCACTGCTTCTATCAAGTCAGTATTTGGGAAGCCGTCACTCCTCTGTCCCCATCTTGCGATGTTAGTTCAGGCCTCTGTGGCCACCTGACATCTCCAGTTGATCAGCTGGCTTCTAACCTCCCAGTTTTCATTCTTGCAAAGAATTATTTTAATAGTAAAAATCTGCCTCCACACTTAACAGAGACTTCTTGGCACTGGAGTGAATAGAGGAAGTTTCCTTGATCAAAACATCGAGCCTTTCAGTTTATGTATGATGCAAGAGTCTTTTGAGACATATTATTTTAACTTCTCTCAAATCCACGGCTCTTGGCTTGGCTAATTTCCCGAACCTGCCAGGCTCTCCCCTCTCCATGTTGTTCCCATTGCTTCTTCTGCAGGAATGTCCCCCTGGCAAAACCCTGCATGGCTCCAAGGGGCCCTCATTTCCAGTAGCTACTCTTTGAAGCTTCACCTAAACTCTTCCTGTAGTCCACAGACATTGTTCTGCCAAGAGTTGTTCAATCTTGTTTCTTGTCCAACTCCATCATCAGCTCACAAGCACATTAGGATCAGGGTTCATGTCTTGTTTGTCTTGTATCCTTGTGTGTTTACATCATGCTGAGGACATAGTAAGTCCTCATCAATAATGCTGATGTCCAAAGATTTTAATATTTAAAAGCAGATGATGCTGGAACACATTTTAAAAAATCATTGGTTTTTATTGTATTCAGTGGATTATCCAACACATTATTTGAATATGCCTCACAAGTATAGCTCAATGACACGTGTACCGTTCAGTGACGTTCATTGTTTTCATCATGTTGGCTAGTCAGCACCACTCTCTGTTTCCAAGTTTTTTCAATAGCACTCATTGAAACTCAGATTCTCTAAGCAAGAGTATCATCTTCTTTCTCTTTCCTCTCCTCTCTTGGGAGCCACTGTGGTTGGTATACATCTGTCTATTTCATATAAAGAGGATAATGCCAATAACCTTTTGTGACTTTTTATTTGCCTCGTCCAGATGATACTATAACACACTAAAGGTTGTTCCTTAGAAAATAGTCATTGTATCCATGCTTTTATGTATTTCTCCTCACAATTTAATATCATTTCTAAAGGAGTAAGCAAGAAATGAATTGCCTTGCCTTCATGCAGTGACAATAAAGCACTTAACCATTCTCCTTTTGTTACATATTAATTAAAAAAATCCCCCTAACAAAAAAAGTGAGTTCAGATATCTTCTCAAGACTCACTTGATTTTTATGAGCAGATCTCCAAGTCTATTCAATTTGATTCCAACAAGCATTCTGTGAAATGTAAGTGGTGCTGGGCTTTGTGGATTAAAATGGCAGTGGAGAGAGTAAGCAGGGAAAAAGGCAGGCATCATGGGGAAGATTGAAAATACTACAGTGAGTAGACTGTGGTTCTGTTTTCTCTGAGATCACAGATAATTGGCATATATTCTAAGTTCTTTGACCAGCGTGGCATAGGCAATGATGGAGGGTGGAAATGAAGGACAATTTTAGAGTTCAGGCTCTTTTCTTTGCTTCTTTCTTTCTTTCTTTCAGTTTTTGGACCCTTTTTGAACTTTTTGTTGTGAATTAGATGAAAGCTTCAGAGCAGTTCACCAATTTTGCATTCAACAATTCATACATTTTAAAAATTGATATTTTATTATTAATAAATAATTTTAGGGGGATTCTTACAGCTCTTGTAACATTTCACACATCAATTATATCAAACATATTTGTACCTATGTGCCTGGTACCAAGGACTCAAGCAGAAAGAAAATGTTGTGAAAGTGATGAGAGCATACATTTTGTTTTAGCTCATCCACTGCACTCTCCACAAGGAACCATCACTTATGCTGCTTGATTCCCCCCCCTCCCCCCCCCTGCATTTCCTGTTTCCATTTCTCCTTCTTTCCTAGTCCTCTGAACTTTGTCCTTGGGTAAATACTGCCCCCCTGATCTTCAATGCTGATTCTTCAAACACTTCCAGTGAGTTCAGTTCCAGACCTGAAAGGTGAATAAAGGCAGTGAGGCCTTGGGGGGTAAGGTTGGGAGGGTGTGATCCACCCATCTCTACCAGACCAATCAGTTGTGATTTTGAATACTTCCCCACATTTTTCTCCCCCTCTGTACAGGACCTTCAGGGCCTTTTAAGGTGATCATTTGTGGAGCTGTTGGTAGTGGTTGACTGACATCATCTACTTCTGCTGCTCTCAGGGTGGTGGTGACTGATGTTTGTGTGGTCCATTACTCCACTGGACTAAATGTTTCCATGTGGCATCAATTTTCATCACTCTTCATCTCTCCGGATGGAGGCCAAGAGTTATATGTTAGATGACTGGATCAAGAACTTTTCAGACTCCAGTGTCTATTTTCAGATGTTGGATATAGACTGTTGTCTTTATGAGCTTTGTTATGCTAGTTCACCTCAGAGTCCCCAGGGATCCTGGTTCCCCAGATGCCACAACCCATTCCCTCAGGGTGTTTGGCTATTTCTGAGAAATTTTTATTAGTAATTTTACCTCCTCTATTCTCTACCACCTAGTGGGTATATTTGCAGCAAAGGTGAATAATAATCTACATATATCTTCTGTCAAATCTATAGATATTCATGATTATACTCAAACCCCTTCCTACATATACTCAGTTTGCATATCTACCCAACCATCAACTCAGAGATCGTCGTCATTGTACAGTTGTGTATATAACATTATTTGCTTTCCTTACATTTACTTGAGTCCAGATTCTTTTGTAAGATCTGAAGACACTCTCAAAACAGAACACTTGGCTTTCAGAAGTATGTGGGAAGACACACACTTTTGGAGGTGGAGCCTTGTATCCCAACTTGCTGGAAAGCCACTCTAGGGGAGCTCACTGTAAGGAACTGATATACTGCTAGGGAACCACCCAGAAACAGTCATAATTCTTTAGAGGGAACCTGTTCACAAAGCGAGGGCCAACAAGAGATTGCTTTGTGGCCACGTCTCTCAACAGGCGTTCTAACAGAAGGAGCATCTTTTCAGACAGAAGGTTTAAACTTATTTTTATTAACCTCTGAGGCATCACCATGAAACTAGGAGAGCTCAAATAAGAATTCTATATAACCCTGTTCCTGACAAGCCCTCTGTCCTCTCTTCTTAGCTGATTTTCAACTACTGCTCCTCAAATCTCATGAAAACAGGTCATGCGCGACTTCTGATGTGTGACGGGCCAGTGAGAAGGCTTACATATAAATACATACAGCATGCCTGTTTCTTGTCAGGGAAAGTCTTGAATCAGACTTCAGGAAGTCAAACCTGAGGAAGCAACCGTGATAGAATCACAATCAAACCTTACTCACTGCTTTACTGCCCTCCAACCATATATTTGTGCAAACTCTAGGTGTTGTACACACTCTACAGCCTTCAAATGATTGCTTAGCATGAGCTTATTTAAGAAGACTTTCTGATTAACTTAAAAGGTATTTAGTAGAAGAGCAAATAAATTAAGGAGAGACCATGAAGTCTTTCAATGATTACATTTTTTTTTGGGAGGGGCATCACTGCCCTCTGGTCAATGATTACATTTTACCTTTGTTTTTAAATGTAGTTAGGAGAAATTAATTGAGGTTATAGGTGAGGATGAGAATTCCTATGTGCATATGAGCATCAATGGATCTGAAATACCAATGCATTAGAACAACCTGCTGATTAAAAAAAAATCATTTTATTGGGGGCTTGTGTGAGTCTTATCACAATCCATACTATCCACTATCCATTGTGTCAAACACATTTTTACATTTTTTGCCCTCACCATTCTCAAAACATTTGCTTTCTATTATTATGTTCTCATGTCTTAGACTGTCCAACATCCCTCTTCACCCAACAACCTGGTTTTGACATGTAGATGCCTTGCCTGAATGTGAGTTTTGTGTCAAATAATGCCTTTGAAGCAAGTATCCCCAGTGTTTCTGATGATAGAGTCCTACTGATCATGTTGTAAGAAATATTTCTGCTAATATTCAATTAGGTTGATTTGTACTTTTCATAGTCACATGCAATCTTAATGTCCTTTTTATCATATGGATTCAAGTAATTCCAAAAGCAGATCTTAGGAATCATGGATATTCAAATAACAGAATAGATTAAAAGAATAAGGCTTAAAAGAAAAGATGAACAGAAACAACCACCACCATCACCCTGATCATCAATGGTAAAAGCAACTAGATGGTCATGTGCTGGAAGAAACTAATCATTTGCAGCAGGGTTTAAAGCAGTGAGCCAAATCACATAGGCAAGCTTCTGCCAAGCTTCTTTGGGGGACAGTTGACTCTCTCCTTTCCCCCTCTCAAATCGATATGGTTGAATGATCTTCAACATCTTATGTAGGATTTGGGGATGAAATATAAGCCTTATAAGCACTGAGTTCTGGTGATTCTATCCATCTGGAAATAATTGTTTTTCAAAGACCTTTTTAGAAACTGCTTTTTCTTTTCCCTCCACCTTTATAAAAGGCCAAAAAGTCATCTGCTCCTTCCATTGACTTGTTCATTTAGATTCTCCCAATTCCCTGATGAACCTGACGCATACATAATTGATTTCCCACAGTTGAATAGGAAGGAGCCATTTTAATAGGATTAAAGACAGAGTTAAATTTTGGAATCAAAACAGGAAGGAGTTTTCAAAACCAAGCTCTGGTTTGGGATAATGATGGTGAGAACAACTAAAAGAAGTAAAATATGAAATGTCAACGTCTTTAACAGAAACCTAAAGGGATCTGTAAAATATATTTCAATTCTGATTCAAATCTAAACAATGTTTGGTAAAATGGAAAGCAATACAATCCAAGCACTAATCTCTAATTTTATATGAAAAGGGGAAATCCCTTGAATAGCAGAAGCAATTTTCAACAACAAATCAGAAGGCCTCACAATTTTTTAATAAAAAATTCAAAACCTAATACATAATCATGGGAATCTGAAGAGCTTAATGACAAACACATACCAAATGGGATAGAATGGATAATACAGAAGTAAACCCATTTAGCTTCAGACAATTGATCTTCAACAAAAGGCAAAGTACATTTGGTAGAGGAAGAGATAGCTTATTGAAGAAATGGTACTGTCAAAATCGGATTCCCAGTCATAGTGATCCTCTAGGGCAGTGGTTCTCAATCTTCTTCACGCTGCAAACCTTTAATGCAGTTCCTCATGTTATGTAACCTCCCAACCCTAAAATTATTCTCACTGCTACTTTATAACTGTAATTTTTTTCTATTATTATGAATCAGGTAGTCCAGTTGAAGGGTTGTTCAACTCCCAAATGGGTCGTGACCCACAAGGTTGAGAACTGCTGCTTTAGCAGAACTGCTCCTGGGGGTTTCCAAGACTGTACATCTTTACTGGATGTGATACTTAGATTTGTTGTACGAACCTGGCCAGTGAGAACACTTGGGCAGAGATTAATCAGGTCACAGTTTGATTGGAGGGCAAAGAAATAAATGACTCTCAAAGACCCAGCCAAATATCTTGCTCTCTGGTGATTGGATCAGCTGTTGCTGCTTTAGCTAATTCTCAGGACCAACCTATGTGCTAAACTATCTGTGGGTCAAGACAACCCACGGTTTGTGTCGTTAGAGCTCAAGGCTCTGTTGGTCAATCCTGGGTGAAGTACCTGGGTCCTTGGCTTTGCTTGAGGAAGAACATCCACCGAAGTCTGGTTTGTGACCCAAGTGAATGTTTTAAAGGAAAGAAGTAGTTTCAGGTTTTACACAGGCACCCTCAGGGCACTTCATAACCGCATGTATGAACCTGAGGCCAGAGAAACAAACAGCCCAGCCAAGAAAAGAGGAGACCTCGCTGAACTGTGTGGGAGTTCCTGGGAGAGAGGCAGAGAGAAAAACTTCTAGGTTTTCAGGCCCCCCCACCCTCTCCCATCCCCACCAATTAGGAGTCGTGATTAACGGTATCGGTAGACCCCATTGGCTGGATTAAATTCAACTGGCCTAGATGGAGCTTCCAGGCTCCATGTGTGCATGCCCTCCAGCCTTAAAACAGCTTCTAACTTTCTGTAATGGGGGAGGGAGGATTCGGCATGTAGAGTACAAGCCATAGTTCTGCTTCTAGCTACCTAACAGCTCCTTTGAGACCTGCTTCAACTCACTGCTGGTATGTATAGCTTTGGAGCTTGAGGCTGGTGGATCCTGTCACCTTGCTTTGCTTGAGTCCCGTATCACATCAGACCTGCTGCCATAAGCTTTCACACTAATCACGGTGTCTGACCCACCCTGTTGCCTGCTACCTTTGAGCAGATGCTGCCTGTTTGACCTGAGGGAAGACTTCAGTGTCTGTTTCCTTGACTTTGGACCAAAGCCCCTTCCTCTGTGATTGAAGGACTTGCAGTATATTAACTGTTCCACAAGAGTGAAATGAACTGAATTCTCTGTACTGCTGCATGGGCTACCGTATTTTTCAGCTCATAAGATGCACCCCCTAAAAATGAGGATGCATATTATGGTCTGAAGGTATGGTACCCCAGGAAATTTTAGTATACTGGTACTATTTGGTTCAGAATATTTTTTTTCTTGTTTTCCTGCTCTAAAAACTGGGTGTGTCTTATCGTCAGGTGTGTTTTATGGTGTGAAAAATATAGAAATTAACTGTTATATTCCTTCTCTCTCTCTCTCTCTATATATATATATAAATATATAATCATAAATGTTCTGGTTTAGCTTCTCTAGAGAACCTTGCCTAGCACACTGTTGTTGAAAGTCTCCTAGTTCTCTGAAGGAGTTCTGAGTGATTTTGATCTGCTTACCTTGAAGCTAGTAGTCTAACCATAATCCACTATGCCTCTAGGGACTACAAAACTTAATTTTTGACATACATATTCAATGAAACTCAACTGAAAATGCACAAGCATAAACCAGAAAATAAATCAGATTAAAGCTAAATACATATGATCAGCAAAAGATTTTACCAAAAAGAGTTGGAAGAAAACCCACATGCTGGGGAAGTAAGTCTTTGGTAAGATTCTGAATATACAGAAAATTTCAATAACACAACAAAAGATCCAATAAAAAATGGGAAAGTTATGAATAGACACTTCACCAAAGAAGGCTGATATACAGGGAATGCTCTTGGTGTGTAACTCACTAAGCTTAGCACTTTTCAAGCATTATCTTTTTCATTATTTCAGTAACCTTATAAACAAAACAACATCAACAAAACAAACCCCAAACTTGTTTCTGCTGAGTCATTGTAAGTATAAGTTCTATCATTTTCCCCATTTTGAAGAAGATGCATGAGAAGGTTAAGAAATCTATTAATTGGTTTTTCTTATGCAAATTTAACTAATCTGACTATTATTCCAGCACTTCAAGTGTAATTTCTCCATACAAACTCTTTAAAAGACAGACAAAACAACTGTAATCAAATATCCTCTCTCCCTCTATTTAGCTGGACCCCCAGAACATATTAACTCAGCTACCAGATTTTTTCACTTCACTTTACTCATATTTCCCTGAAGGAAGAAATGCCTTTTAGAATATCAAACTTAAGCTTTACTGCCATTGAGTTGATTCTGACTCACAGAAACCCTAGAGGTTGATCAAAGGTAGCAGAAAGGGCCAACTGACCCAGCTGATAGATTAAAGTTCAAGCCATCCTTAATCTTGCATATTGCAAGACGCTTCTATAAAAAGAATGGGAATGTGTTCAGACAAGAGTGTCTCCTGTGAAAGCAACATGCAAATGAAGCTTGTTGCACTTTTGTATAATTATTCTGTCCACCAATATTTATGAGGTGCCTATTATGTGCTGGGTGCTGCCAGTGAGCCAAACAAGCCAGGGTTGGAAGGAGTCCTGCTGATAGAGTGCTCACAAATTGTGCCATGACCCAGAAAGTCGGCAGTTTGAAACCGTCAGGTGCTCCGAAGGAGAAAGGCAGGGCTGTCTATTCTAGTAAACAATTACAGGGGCAGCACTACTCAGGTCTACAGAGGCACAGAGTGACAACAGGGACTCAATGGCAGTGAGGGTTTTTTGTTTGTTTGTCATTGTTCTGTGGGGCTTGTAAGTAGAGGAAAGTTTGACATTAAGAAATATGTTTTTAAATATTGAACTTCATGTTATGATAAATACTACAGAGGAATGCCGGATGTTTTGGAATAATTAAGACAAAGATCCAGGCTAGCCTGCAAGACCACAGGATGTTTTTTTTTTGAGGACAAAGGACTAACACTAAGATAAAAAGAAGAAAATATGTGATGAGTACCTTTGAAACAAAAGCTGGAGAAAAAAGACACCTGGTATATTCTCATGATGAGACACTGGAACTAAACACGGATTTCAGAAATAGAAGGGAGTAATCTTAAGTCTTTTTGAAAGGGCTACAGGTTAATAATTTTCAAACGTACAATACAATCTAAATATATGTCATTCAAATGCTTTCAGAATTACACATTTTTGGTACAAGAGAGGACACCATTACTTTCCCAAATTCCATTTCTGTCTCAAACAATTAAAAAGATAGCATCCTTGAGAAAAGTTCTGACCCAAAATGTTGTGTAGACTAGCTACTCAACAAACAGTCCCTGAATGAGTGACTGAAGTAGCCCTTCTAATAGAGCTTTTATGATTAATTTAGTGCATTCATTTAATGCAGTTACAAGTCCTTTGCCCAAAAGCAACTGTAGCTGTCAGCTCAATCAAAATTAAATTACCTCCTATTTTTCCTTAATATCAATTTAATAAAGTTTGCATCAAATAATTTTTAAATGCTCAAAAGGAACCTGTTTAAAAATGCTCTGTATACTGTTAATGTGGAAAAGGGAGAAGCCTGAATGAGAATTCATTTCTGGAATTATCGACAAAGTTTCAAATTTAATGAATAATTCACTGTTGCCCTGACTAACAGGAAAAGACAGCTTTAGTCCACTCATTTCAAGCAGTTCGATGCAATTATCCAATGCCTGAGCCCCCAAAATTGATAATAAATGATATTGCTTCCAGGACCATTTATTGTGTGTACAGTTGAAGCAATATCCAATGAAAAATGGGGTGCTCATATTGTAGGCCCCCCCCCTCTCTCTCACACACACACATACACCCTCACAAATGTCTGGCAATCTGCTATCTCAGTCAAAGATTAGCAATATTTTCATTGTAGTTAGACTATTTGTTCTCTTTCTTTAAGGAAAATTCACAAACAAGCTTCAATAACAAAAATATATTGCTTTGTCCATGACTTATTTCAACTTAGACAATGTCTTTGTTATAAGGAGCTCTAGCTAGATATGTTCTATGTGGCTTTATAGAACAAAACTGAATTCAGATTTCACAGAAATCCATGCGGCACACATTTCCAACAGGTACATGGAAACTCGTGCATTTGACACCAGACATTCTTACACACTGTCTCTCTCTCTCACACACACACACACACACAACAAATACATGGACCATCATCAACCCACAGCCATCGAGTCGAATAGCCAAGAATACATTGTAAACAGGTCTAAATACCAGGCAATGAGAAGTGCCATGTCTGCATCTTCGCTCTGTGACTCTGTAAGCATGTGATAGCTACCAAGAACTTCCTGAGAAGTGAATTTCTGCTATGGAAGTTGTATCAAGCCTCTGTGGAGTGAGAGGTGTGCTGTGCATTAGAGTTCTCAGAAGGGAAGAACACCACGTGAATTATTCAGCAATCATGAATAAATATCTATGGGAGAGAGAGGGCTGCTTTGCTCAGTAAGTGCCCACGGATGCAGCGCTTCCAATGTATGCAAAACAAAACAGCTGCATGCATAAACTGCCACCCTCAGAAACCGCAGTCACTAAAAGTGAAAAATTAGGGAGTGTCTTAGGGAATGGTTCCCATTTATCTGAATGTACCCCCCTTTCCCTTGATCTGTGCTCTGAGCCTGCTGCCTCAGGAATACAGGCCACGGCAACCTTTTGTGTCCTAAATGTTCGCACTAGGCTTCTGCAATGGGGATGCTGTATTCCAACACTGGCGACTCGCAGAAGTTACTGGTATTTCTGCCCTCCTCAGCTGGGACGCAGTTCCCCAGGTATTGAATGCTGCTCTCAACCGCCATACTGACATTGGATAAAAGGTCCTTTTGTTATTGTCCAATTTAGAACTTGTTTTATGGACAATGTTATCTTACTATCAGGCTTTTATCCATTCTCTGATCCTTATGGTCCTAATTACCCAGAAACACCAGTATGGATGCAGGGAAGCCATTCTAGCAACTGTATCCTGTTCGGTGATGCTGTCAGGAGACAGCAGATAACCCGGAAAAGTACCGAGGCCTGTTGCAAGAAGGAGAATCAGGAAGGAAATTTGTCCCCTGAAAATTTCACATATTTCACACCCAAGTAGAGTTTTTCCATTTAGTTTTCTATTAAAAGCTGAGTAATTGCAATATGAAAGCGTGAACACAAGATTGAAAAGCAACAACTAACAGCATATCATTCCATAAGGAGTTGAAAATGAAAAGTGAATTAACTGAGCGGCAGCAAGTATCAATATCCCGGTAATATAAAACCCATCAGAGCTCATGTGTGTAATACTGCCTCAAACAACTCACTGGAAATGGAAATAGAATGCATTAACTCCACGTTTGAAGATTCTAAGGTCAGAGAATGGGTATTTGTTCAAAGCGAAAAGGCAGTGAAGACTCCGCTCCTTCAGAGATGTGTGAAATTTGTTACACTGATCCTCCATGTATCATTATCTTATGCTTCCTGCAGGGACCCCAGCGTTTAATTTCCTGAACACACTTAAAACCTCAACCGCCATGTTTGAGGTCATAGTATCTGTAGTATTTCATTTTAAGGTGAAAGAGAGAAAAGAGACGTGTTCGGAAATGAAAGGTATTTTATTTATGTGAAAACCTAGCCAACGGAGTGTAGGTAGACAGAGGAGCTAATCAGTTCACAGTCTTATCAGGACAAAAGCAATTATATGGAAAAGAGGCAACAGTAATATTAAGGTTTACCAAGCAAGGACATATTCTTGCTTACTCAGAAGGATCTATGTAGGAATTCTGAGCGGGGGTTGGGGAATAAGGTAGAAATGGTTGCCCATTTTCATTTTAGATATAAAGGTGTGGCAGTCATGTGCTTATGTTAATTTTATGATTGAAATGTAGGGGTGGAGTCTGGCCTGTTAATCAGGAGAAAGCCATTGAGTAGCTGATGAGGCCTCTGTGTGGGCGTGGCTTTCACCTGAGACTCCTGGGTAATCTCGTGGTATTTCCCTGGTGAAGATGAGAAGCTATCTTCCCCAGTTGGTGGGAGTTAGTTTGAGAGATGATCAACAACAGGCAATACAGAATGGCGGCGGCTGGGAGGCTGGAGTAGCCGGTGGAGAGACCACGCAGCTTTGCCCTGATGAAGACAGACCTCTGAAGCTGGAGTGGCATGCTGTTGAAGGACCTGAGCCTTGGAAGCGAGGAGCCATGGGGAGACCCCTGCCAGTGCCAGAATTCTGCACCCACTGACCTGTGACTTCCTGAGTTGGAAGCAGACTTTATAGACTGATTTCAGGCATATGGGTTATTATTGGACTTATGACTTTGCACTGGACTGGATTGGGAGGCCTTCTTAGGGTCACATTTCTTTTGTATATAAACCCTTTCCTTATACCTATATGTGTGTCTCTGAAATTTTGTTCCTCTAGTCTATCCGGACTAACACAAAAGGGGAACCCGGTATCAGGTATATGTCAAAATAATTTGTCTTGTATGAAGAAAAGATGCTCTTACATTAAAAAAAAAAAAAGCAAATCAACAAATCCATTGCTGTTGAGCTCATTCTGACCCAAAGTGGCCATATGGAACAACAATAAACTTTTCTAATGTATGCTCAAGGATGGGGTCTTTATGAAGGGCACAGTGGTTGAAAGAAAGAATGGGCTTAAATGATGATGTGAAACCTCAGAGAATCATTGTGAAGTTGGTGAAAGAAGGGTCATGATGAGTAAGAACAGACTCCACAGTCCCAAATAACAGCAATCATTAAGGAAGAAGCGGGTGAGCTTGAACTACCAACCGTTCAGTCAGTCGCTGAGCACTTTGGTCAGCTACTAGGGTTCCCATCGTGCTCTCTCAGTGGTCTCAACCTGTGGGTTACAACCCCTTTTAGGGTCAAACTACCCTTTCACAGGAGTCGCCTGATTCAAAACCGTACCAAAATTATAGTTGTGAAGTAGCAACAAACATAATTTTATGTTATGATCACCACAGCATGAGGAACTTTATTAAAAGGTTGTGGAATTAGGAAGGTTGAGAAACTCTCCATTATATAGTACCTGAAATATGAGGACAGTTTTAATCACATGGTATGCAAAATGATGCTCAAGACTTGAATTGTTTACCTTACAGTTAAATACAGCTCAACTGTATTTAAAATACATGTTTAAAATCTATTTCTGCTCGGTTAACTTGTTTTAAGGCTGAACAACAAAACAATAATTATCGCTTCATATATGGAAGAAGTTCCTAAACATTTGCTGCAAAGCTGGTTGGAAATAATAGAGGAGGGGCAGATAAAATCCCCTAAAGTGACAGGATATCTCTGTTGTTAACCAAATATGACATCAAAATTTCTCTAAATGTAAATTGAAAATCAAAACAAAAACAATGCTGTCATTTCGTTAATCAAACAGATGGCAGGTGAAGCTAGTTGTAGGATGCTGGGCTTGTCACAGATCTCTTTTACCTAGTCTCCTTGGTCAGCTATTTCATAACTTAATAGGGCAATGAATGAAGTACGGAGAGGATGTAATGGAAATGAAAAGCTATCCCTGGGGAAGACGTCATGAGGAGAACATTTAGCAATTATTGTCATTGATGACCAAAAGTATCCTTAGCATCATGGAAAACTCCCATTGGTGACCAAAAGAACATTCTTAACATCATAGAAAATTCCAAGCTACTAAATCATGGAATCCCTAAAGGATGTTTTGTTTTTGTTTGTTTTTAACCAAGAGGTATAGACATTAGGAAGGACCTACATGCAAGTTCAACAGTTTGAAGCCACCCGTGATTTCCTGGGAGGAAAATGAGATTTTCTAGCTCTGTAAAGAACTTGTCTCTGAAAGTCCTAGGGGCAGTTCCACTCTGTCCTAAATTATGATGATTGGGGATGGGCCTGATGACAGTGAGGGAGAGGTTAGCAGCTGCCTATTCAGTTCAGAAAGCCTGCCTGGGCTTTTCATTGGGTGATTTTTCTCAAGTGAAAATCCCTTCACAACGGTAAGGTTGCTTGAGACAAAGAAGATAAAGGAGCAGAGAGTTGCTAAAGCTGCCTTGTAATCTAATAATGAACTGGGATGAGTTTAACCATTCCCTGTCTGGGCAGGGCTACCCCCAGTGGACTAATTCATAAAAAAACTGAGGTTGAGGATGAGCATTTCCTGACTTTACCGTTGCAAAGCCCACACAAGCAGAATATGAATC
Organism: Nesogale talazaci; assembly: GCA_004026705.1. Classification (NCBI taxonomy): domain Eukaryota; kingdom Metazoa; phylum Chordata; class Mammalia; order Afrosoricida; family Tenrecidae; genus Nesogale; species Nesogale talazaci. The sequence goes on from PVJH01004438.1 coordinate 13,836, forward strand.
AGGAGTGGGGTTCAAGGACAGGGATTGAGTATCTTAACTCCACATGTTACTGGCCATGACACTTGGCATATCAGTTGACTTACTTAGCTTCAGTTTCTCCTACTCTAAAATGTGATTTAGTCATGGTGACCTCAGAAGATGGGTGAAGATAGAATTAAATAACACTTATTGAGCAGTTAGTGGAGCCCTGGTGGCATAATGGTTACGACTTGGGCTGCGACCTCAAGGTTAACAGTTTGAAACCAGCAGATGCTCTGAGGGAGAGAAGATGAGGCTTTCTATTTCTCAAATGATTTACTGTCTCAGAAAGGCAGAGGCAGTTCTACCCTGCCCTATAGGGTCAATCTTGATTCAGAATTACTTTGACGGCCGTGAGTCTGCGTTTTGTTTTGTTTGGGGTTTTGAACAGTTAGGAGAGTGAATGGATGGAGAGAAAGAACTTTCCTTCTCATGACCATCATCTTCAGCCAGTGGAGATGTTCATTATTCTATGAGCTGAAAAGAAGAAGTCTGAGGACAAAAGCAGCCCAAAGCAGACGGTATGTGCTGTTTGCCTGGATGATGTCCAGATCCTGGGCCTGATGGGCACCAGGTCTGTGACCCTGGAGGGGTTTCTACTCCAGAAGAGGCCACTCTTTTTCTGGCATGAAGAAGGAGGCCTGGAAATCAGCAGAGGCAGGAGGCCAGAGGTGGCTTCCCTCTAAATGGGGACAGAATTTCTGCCTGGAGATTTTTATAAAATAACACCTCATTAGCAAACTCCGGGGATAGAATGATGAGGCACAAACAGCCCAGGAACGCATCTCATAACTCGTTTGACTAAGAAAACACTGTGACGCTTTCTTGACTTTACAGAAATAAATGGAAACCAGGAGGGAGTCGAGGCCTGGGAGTCAGTCACCAATGATTGGCCACCTAATGAAGGGAGAAGCGGAAGCTTTATCACACGAGCTCCCCATTCTGCTTGTAAATGAGAAGCAATATGAGTGTTTGGTTAAAAGATGGCATTCTGTGTTCACTGTCTTCACTGCCGGCCTCAGCTAAAGCATGCTGCAGAGGCAGGCCACCCATTTGGAACAAACCGATGCCTCACGGAGACCTGGCAAAGGGGCTCTAGCAAGGAGGATTACAAATTGACCCCCAACTGCAGGCTGTGGACCGTGGTCCTCTGGACCTGATCTGGGCTCTGTCACTTGAGTGAGACTGGACTTGGATAGAAGGGACTCTCCAAGAGTTTCTGTCTTCTTATTTGTAAAAGAGCAGCCCTTTCAAAGCAATGTTCAACAGTTCCTCCTCTCCCCGCGCCCCCCCCCCCCCCACCGGCCACTCTTTAATGTGGTACCGTAGGTAGGACACACAATAACCTGTGATATCTACTCTCTGTTGTTTGTACCCTTCAAAAGGAATTTCCTCGTGCTCCCAAACTACGTCAGTCCTCTGCTGACATGGTGCTTTTATGTCTGGTTACCAACCACAATATCATCAGTTTGAAACTCCCAGCCACTCTGCTGGAGAAAGCCAAGGCTTTCTATTTCCACACAGAGTTACAGCCTCAGAAAGCCACCGAGGCAGTGCTACCCTGAACTAGGGGCTCACTATGAGACAGAATCAATCTCTTCCAGTGAATGCATTCCCCTTCCATGTTCCCATAGCACCACCTTTTATTCTTGCATTAAATGATTATTGAAGGGTGGGCCCCCAACCAGATAATCACCTATATAAGGGCACGTATTTTGTCTGTTTTCCTCATCATTGAATCTCCAGGGACTTCCTCCAGGCTGGGTAAGTGTTGGTATCTGCTGAATGTCTATGGGTTGCATGTGCCCCTGTCACTCCACATGCCACCGAGAACATAGTGGTGCTCCATGTTGACCTCTCTGACACATGCTGCCGATTCATGTCCTCCACAGGAGGAGGGAAGGAGGGAAGGAGGACTGCTTGAGTAACCCAAGGAAGAATCAATCCATAGTTGTCAAACCCTTCCTGTCTGTCAGGCGTGTTGACGTGTGGGAATCCTCAGCAGAAATCTGTTCATCTTTCTCCCAGGCATGTCTGATGAACACTCCGCATGAAGGAGCAGGGGCTTGCTCCTTGTCAGGTTACCCAGGAAGCTAGGAAAGCACAGGGGGACATGTGCTTACTTGCTAAACATGAGTGAAAAATTTCATCACAAATCTTGTAAAACTGCTCACTGCAGATGAATAAAAGCAGGAGCAAATTTGTCTTGGAAGTAAGTACAGCCAGAATGTTTCTTGATACCAAGGGAGATGGAGCTTCTCACATACTTTGGACATGGCATCAGGAGGCACTAGTTCCTAGGACAGGACATCAAAAATGGTGAAGAAGAGGGTCAGTGAAAAAGACGAAGACCTTCAAGGAGATGGATTGACACAGTGGCTTCAACAAAGGGCTCAACCAGAACAATGAGTGGGGGTTGGGGGCGGACGAACAAGGTCCTCTTCTGCTGTCCAAAGGATCACTGTGAGTGGGACCCAACTCAGCACCGATCAATAGAGCAGAAAGGATGAGTCAGAATTGACTCGATCAGAGTGAGTTTGGTTTGGGATGTTTTTGTTTTGTTTTGTTTTCTGGTCTGCCCGGGTCATGGGTAGTAAATTTGAAACTGTCTTTGGTTTGGAGGATGCGGCTGAGGAGTTGGGAGACAGGCACATACCAACATTGAAGCAAGATCTTTGACATGATGAGAAATGTGAAAATCTTCACTAGAGGTTAGAAAGTACATGAACAAAACCCTCTGCTCCCTTTGCTTACAGCCCATTACAAATGACCATTTGCAGAAGGCATTATCGATGCTCGAAACCAACAGCAAACATCTTCTATCTCTGAAGGCCCTGGAGTCACTCTCAGGTAAGCACTGGCCTGCTAGCCCCGGGGTCTGCAGCTGAAAAGCACCAGATGCTCCTCAGTGGAAAGATGAGGCTGCCTCCTCCTGTAAGGATTTAATAGTCTCGTAATCCCTAAGTCGGATTGCTACAAAACTGAATGGATTCCATGGTGACATGTTTGGTTGTAGTTGTGTTTTGTTTTCTAATTTACCCATCCAGGAAGAAACCCCGTGTGTGTGTGTGTGTGTGTGTGTGTGTGTGTGCTGCCTATGGCTGATGGTAGCTATCTGACAATGAAGAAAGCAAGCTGATGGCTCTTAGGTAAATAGCACTTTCCAGGAGCATGGGGTAGCTCACCTCTCCCTCTCAGAAGTCGAAATGTTACAGCTTCAGGGATCTCCCTGCAAAGGCACAGTGATGGCTAGATGATTTACTCAAAGATTTTCTGTCAGTACATTGTTGTTATATTCCTTCAATTTGATTCTGAGAGTGACCCAACAGGACCAAGTAGAAGTGGCCCATGGGCCATTGAGGCCACAATCTTAAAGAATGGTTTAGCTATCTTGTAGCCACTGGAAAGGTCAGAAGTTTGAGCTCACCAGTCATTCAGCAAGAGAAAGATGTGGTGATCTGCTTCCATAAGGACTACAGCCTTGGAAATCCTATGGGGCAGAGTTCTACTCCATCTGATGGGGTGACTAGGCAAAGACATCACCTCCATGGCATGAACTTGGGCTTGTGGGTTCATCTTTACAGAAGCAGACTGCACATCTTCCTCCCACAGAGCTGCCAGTGGCTTTGAATCCCCCATCGTTCAGGTCGTCCCGGCAGGGCTCCTTCTGCTAGTCTGAAGAAGAGGCCAAATCCGAATTCAAGTGTACCTGACCCCCAAGATTTTGTTTCACCTATTCCCCATGTCACTTATTTTTCCATTGCCTGGCTAAGGGTCAAGGGTGAGGGTAGGGGGCAGAGAGGAGCAAATGCCAGCCCTGCCGGAATCTCTAGTCAGCTGGGAGAAGGAAGGCGATATAGGAAGGGGACATCCATTGGGTCATGTTGAAGATCCTTGCATAAGGTGTAAGTAGTTGAAGCACACTCTCTTCATGGAAGATTAATGTGTTCTTGACATATCTAGGACATGACAGTCTGGTCCTGGGGACTGGAGACACCTCCCCCTGCCAAAGAGTTTCTAGTACTAGAAACTAATCACAGGCAAAGAGGAAAACTCTCATATCATTTATGTACTCTCTCCTCCCAGTCTAGTGCTATAAATATGGGAAATATTAAAGTCCAAATAAATGCAATTAAGTCAGGAAGGTTATTGTTCTCCTACAAATAGAATTATATTCCGCAAACCCAAATCTGCAAGAAAAGGAGAAAATAATCCCTACCACCCCCCCCAAATTAGTCTCTATATATTGACATTTACTTCTCGTTTCAAAGCATTTTTTGAATCTTCTATCATCTGTTCGGCAGTATTACTGTGGAAGATATCCTTTGAGTAACTTTCCCCTGGCTGGGAATATAGAAAAGTCATTAGCACAGCTGATGGACAGTTTTACAGGACCTTTGAACCAGGGGTGGGGGTTAGGGGTTACCTCCAGGAAATTTTGCTTATGACATCTGTTTTACTGCAAATGGAAATGGCTTGGCTACCTCCTCCTAGGACCAGCCTGATGCATATCACAGCATTTTAAAGAAAAGCAGTTGGGAGAAAATTTACAATGGGCATAGAGGGCAAGATGAGACACATGTCTGTTTGCATTTCGAACACATAGACCCTAAGAAGAGTCTGTGTGAAAATAGACCCAGAATGATAAGTCCGGCAAGGAAAAACACAAAAACAAAAAAAAAATACAAACAAACAAAAACACATGTGAAAGCAGAACTTGTGCTTCTTTTTGATACTCTTTTCTTCACACTTCTTATGTAAGAAAATCTGATGAACTGCTCAGAGCTGTTCAATGTCACAATCACACAGTCGTCACCTACTGGGGTAGAAAACCCAGCATTTGGTGGTGTTGATGTTAGGTGACATTGACAAAACCAAGATGAAATAAAACCTACAGGTCAGGAGGGCAGAGAGAAATAATGGGGCAGACACAAACCCTAGTGAGGGGGTTTTGATGGGGAGAAAATAATGAATGGAATGGATATCTACACTGATTCTACACTGATTTGGCCTCTCCGTCAGAAATGTGGGACTTCAGAAATAATTGCACCTTGCTGAAATGGAGACACAATTTAATTTAGAAAGGCTCTTATCAAAAACAATATTTCATTGAAATAGTCGTGTAACTAGCTTTGAGAATTGTAGGTTAACAAACACAGTTCATTATTCTCCTTTCTTTTAGACTCTGGCCCAGTTGAGAACTATCAGCCTTACCCATTCATAAACTATCCAGTCCATCAGAGCAAGCAGTTTCTGTGGGATTGCACATCCTTGGGAACGCTATTCCCAGGGCTACACGTGACGAGTGTAGCTACCACTAGGGGAGACAGGACAACTCCGGTGAGTTGGAAGAAGCCTGTAATTTTCACTAATGACGTGGAAGCCCTGTGAAGCTCACCAAATGTCAGGAATTACTGCAAAAACATAAGCCACCACAACATGACTTCTGTACATTTATTCTGATTAGCAAAGTTTGAGTTACGTGATTTATCACCCAGTCTCACAGCGTGCACACTGGAAGCAATGAAGTCTTTGCAACATGAACCTTTGCTATCGCGCAGGGCTATTACATTTTTGTTGAAAAGCGAGGAGAAGCTTCCAGGAGGATTTTTCATAGCTGACTCCTGGCAGGGCCAACGAATCAGCAGAATGGAAATTAACCCACGTGAAGCCCACTGAATCTTTAGCTCCCGGGGCTCTGCAAGCCTGCTCCACTTCTCCTTCCTTTCCTTTTTGGGCATAAAGCCAACAAGAAACATCTACTGTCCATCTATCAAGGAACCCCGAAGGCGCTTACTGGAAAGCATTTTGGACTGCTTACATCAAGGCTGGGAGTTCAAAACCACCCCCGATCCTTGGGAGAAAGTGAAGACTGTCTGCATCCTTAAAGATGTACAATCTCAGAAACTTTGTGTTGAGTGGCCATATGTTAGAATAGACTCCATGTCAATAAGCTGTTTTTCTGTTTGTTTTGTTTTTAATCCACTTAGCAAGGAAGATTACAGCAAAACTGAAACCCAATCCAAACCTCTAGCTATGGATTTGATTCCAGCTCACAACAGCCCTCCATAGGATTCCCCAAGAAAGATGAGGCTTTTTACTCCTGGAAATCCACAGGACCAGTGGACTCTGTCCTGTAGGGTTGCTGTAAGTCAGAATTTCCTTGATGGCAGTGAGGCCGTTTGGTATCAAGGGGCTACCAATGATTGGGATAGATGTCTAACAATGAAGAAAGCAAGCTGATGACTGTCAGGTTAAATGGCATTTTCCAGAAGCCCAGAGTAGCCAGCTCATCTCTGCCTCTCAGATTCACAAATGTTACAGCCTGAAGACTCTTGCAAGACTACACTACTATGGACTGATTTGTATCCTTCCATTCACAGTTGGGAGAAAGGCATATAAATGTGAGTTTGTTTGTAATGGTTTTTTTTGTTTTTTTGTTTTTTGGGGCATCACTGCTCTCCGTGGTGGGAGTAGGAGGCCCAGCCCCATCGCGTTTGTAATGGTTTTTAAACCCACCAAAGTATGGTGGCTTGTAGACCTAATCATTTCTGAGTGATGTATTATTACAAAAAAAATAGTTAAGCAGACACTGAGATACAGAGAGGAGAAGTACAGACATACAGGAACTCCAAGGCTATTGACAAGGAAGGGCCCTTTTCTCAGAGCCAAGGCTTGACTTGGATTGCTAATCTTCAACTATGAGAGACAATTACATGCCCGTTCTGTAAAACCATCCACTTTTTTTTTTGTAAGGGAAGCTTCAGGAAGTTAAGATGCATGACACTCAGATAAGAGCCATGGGTTCATATCACCGACTTCAGAGTCAGAATACCTGAGTTCAAATCCTGGTTCCAGCTCTCATGAATCGAGTCTGTGTGCACAAGCCTTTAGCTGAACCATTCTTATCTCTCCGCCTACAAAACCAAGGTAAAAAGTGTAGCCACTTTCTAGGGTTGTGAGAACTTAAAAAGGTAATAACTTCCTAGGAATGGGTCTTGCACACAGCAAAAAAATCCAGAACATCGACGATTCTTTTTCAAAAGGAAGAAGCAGGTGTCTCAGGGGTGCCAGCCTCACACAGCATGCCTGGCAGGGAATTCGAAGTAGGAATCATTTCACATCAGGAACTCGGGGCACTCTTATTTCTTTCAGGTGAATTTTCAGAAGCAATCAACTCCTGGTGGAGTGAACTGGTATGAAACCAACCCTACGCAGAAGGATAAACAGGGCAATGGCTCTCTCAGCTGCACAAGTTTCTTCTGTGGGTAATGGATTCCATTCTAAGAGTTTCAAGCAGATGCTCCTCCCTTCAGCCTTGAGTCTGTCACCCTAATCTTAGCCCCTCCTTGCTCAGCCTCTTTCCCCACAGCACACTTCAGCCCCTTGTACCCTTTGTTGTTGTTGTTTTATTTTTACTTAAAGATGCATGCAGGAAGGGTATTTGTCTGTTTTCATTTGCTTCAGCTCCATTCCCGTCTTCACACTCCACCTTCCTTTCCACACCACAGTCAGCTGACATGTTTTTAAAACAGTTGGTTCATGTCTCTTCCCCATTAAAAGCTCTCTCTGGCTTCTTGGAATACGTACAATTAAATCTAAATGCTTTCTAGTCCTTCTCTCGAAGCATGGGCTTGTCCAATAAGAAGGTAAGTCCAATAAGAAGGATCAGTTGAACTTAATGTACTGATCTGTGGTGTACAATTTTGCATCTTTTGAACACATCAACGATTCTGCTCCTGGGCTGTCTTTCTCCCTACCCCAGAGCACCTTCGTCCAGAATTGAAGCCACTTTTCACATTAGTGTCTGGTGGCCAGTTAAGCACTGGGCTCTTAATTCAGCACCAGGCCATGCAGGATGAGTGATGCTGTCCACTCGCCAAAAGTTCTGTGGAGCGATTTTACCCTTTCCTTAGAGTCGAACAATGAGGCACTCTGAGTGGGAATCAATTAGATTCCATGTGATGAGGACGATGTAGCACAAAAGGTACAGATTCCATTGTTCTACTTTTTAGGTGGATGCTTTGCAAATTACTTCACCTTTTGGAACCTCAGTTTTTCATCGATACAACGGGATTAAGTGAATCCATCCTAGGTCCCCATTCGAACTCGTGCTGCTCAAGTGAGGTCCTTACAACAGTGGAAACTATTACACAATCAGCAAAGACTGCATCACCACTCAGATGATTTCTGTGTGAAATCCCACACAGCAGAGACCAAACTATGTTCTCATTAAACCAAAGAAGCTAGCTCTTGAAAAGAGAGAAAACATCAGAAAAGCTTTACAGTCACAGTTCACGTTTGGTAGTTTCATTTGTTATTGTACCAGATTTTTCAATATGGCTTTAAGTTTTCTCCCTCTGAATATAAGCTTCTTTTGGATAAAAAAAAAGTTAGACTGTGGAGGTTGTCTTAAAAAACTTAAAATAACATACTGAACTTTTAAATGAATTAGATCACTTTATTCCCAGGGGTTGCACTTGCAGTTTTCTACTTTAATATTTCAACCCTTTCCCCAAAGGCTTTTCTTATTTTGATTCATATTGGTCTGGCATGTTGAACTTAGTTATTAACTAGAGGCTAGTCAAGCATCTCTGGATCATTTAGTTTTGTATCCTGTTATCAATAATATATAATATAAACCCCTTTAAAACAAAACACACAGAATATTCTCAGAAATTACTTTAAGTTAGTATTTTGGGCAATCTTCCAGGCAGGAAAGCTATATGTCAAAGGCTTTTACTAGTGTTGTTCAGGAAAATAAACAACCAAAAATAATTTCTTGGAGAAGTGGCTAAACTAAAATACGCATTGTCGTTGAGTTGATTCTGACTCCTGCAACACTGCCCTTCTGGGCTTCTGCGACTGTCACCCTTTACAGGTGCAGAAAGTCTCATGCCTCTCCCATGGACAACCTGGCGGTTTTTGAACTGGTAATCCTCTGTTAGCAGCTCAGGCGCTAAGCCACTATGCCACCAGAGCTGGTAGAAGGCGCCACTCCAATCCCAAGCTCTTCACAAATAAGAGGGATCCCATAAAATACGCAGTATAGCTTTGCTGGACCAGAGAGAGCAAAGTTGAACTCCTGCTTCTTCATCAACTGTAAGATGAAAGCAATCATACCCTGCAAGGCAGTGGGTCTTCACCTTCCTAATGTTGCAACCCTTTAATACAAGTCCTCATGTTGTGGTGACCCACCCACCCCCAGCCATAAAATTATTCTTTTTTGCTACTTCATTCCTGTAATTTTGTTACTGTTATAATCAGGAGACCCCTGTGAAAGGGTCTTGGGAGTCAGACGACCCATAGGTTAAAAACCGCTAATGTAGGCTATAGTCCTTCAGGAAGATTCCTTGATGGCGCAGCAGATTTAGTAATGGGTGGCTAATCAAAAGTCAGTTGTTTGGGCATACCTCTCATTCTTCAAAAGAAGGGGTGGTAATCTGTTTCTGTAAAATCATAGCCTTGGAAACTATACTGAGTCCTATAAGGTCACTGTAGGTGCCCAGCAAGGGGATTATTTTATGGGAGAGTCCTGGTGGCACAAGGGTTAAGTGTCCAAAACGGCAATGAGTCAAACTCCCCAACTCCCCCATGGTGGGGAAAAGATGTGTTTTCATAAAGTTTACAGCCCTGAAAACCCCAATTGGGGCAGTGCTACCCTGCACTGCAGCATTGCTCTTGGTCTAAATCAGCTGGGCAGCAGGAGCTAGAGCCAATGCAAGGACCACCATGGGGAACCCCAGTCAGGCTTCTGAGAGCTCAGCTAGCTTTGATGAGGACCACAGAGCCCCTGTGACTGGTCCAATTGCAAAAGGGGAGGTGCCTGATAATGAGGTGGATAGAGGCTCTGTGGTGAAAGAAATTTAAGTAAACATTACATAGTGATGGGAAGTTGGGAGGCAATTTAGGCTTGCTGTTCTTGTGACTGGACATCAGACAACACGAAGTCAGACTCACCAACAGAGAACGATGCTCCTGCTCTTTACAGTCATGACTTGCTCCCTTGTGTAGTATGAGCAGGAGGTAGTTGGTGGAAGGAGCATGGCGAGGGCCTGAAGTCGAAGCACTCAATGTAGAGCCCACATGAGAGCTTGGGACTCATCCCCGGCTTCAGTCCCACAAGTCAGCAGAATGGCTAGCTAATCCACCTTCCTCCCCCTCCCTCCTCCTAAAAAAAGTGTGTTGGCTTTGAAAATGTGCCTTCAAGGTAAGTTCCCATAATTTCTTCCAAACAAGACATTTTCTTAAATCCCCCTGCTATAGAAGTTTAGTATCTCAGAAAGTAGGGTTTGTGGTGGGGTTCGGGGGTTGGGAGAGGGTGTGCCTGTGAAGATGGTGGTGGAATATGGTCTATAGGTTACTCCAAGAGAATGGCTTCATCAGCCACGTGCCTATTTGATGTAGCTAGACATGAAATGGAGGGATTTCATGCCCTGAATAGGTATTAAAAACTGCATTATATTTCTTACCAAAAATGCACTTACCATCTGGCAACATGGCATTGACAAGGATAACGTGGGAAGCATTATGTTCAAAACCCTTGTCTGAGAAAATAGCTTTCCAACATCCTAATGCTCCCAGTCTCTCCTGAACCACACATCAAACATTGCTGCTGTCCTCTTGCTGTCATGTAGTCTAGCACAGGGGGGTGTCAATCACCCTTCCCCTGGTAACAAGGTAATGAGGAAAGGAGCTCATTTAAGGAGTCTGGTCCATAGTTTAACATTATGACATTAAAATGTATATGCAAAGGGTGTAAATCTTGGGGTGAAGCTTTGTAAGAGTGGTGTCATTTATTGAGTTATATGGATATGCTAAACTAAATATTTAACATGGTTCCTCAATGAACAAATATGTTTTATATTTTATGATATGAAGTGAGACTAATAAGCTTGCCTTTATTAGGGTTTAATTATTACCTCATTATTGGGGTAACAAAGGTCTTGGGATGTTTTGTTACTCAGTTCACAATAGCAACAATAATAACAAGAAACCACCCAAACTCGATAAGCAGGGAAAATCCTTCGCCAGAAAGTACATGGTCATGTTCATGAGGAAAAGCAATTTGTGCTTTGGACAGACTGCACTTTTCTCCCATTGTAACCATAGCTGCTAAAAATTCCTCAGGAAATCCATACAACACTTTCCATTAAGTTTCCCACATTCCTGTACTCAAGCCAGAATGATTCCTGTCTTCTCAGGAAAGCAGTCTAAGGTAAAGGGAATAGGACCAGCACAGTGGGGAGTACAAGAGTGTGTAGTGGGGACATTGGTCCATAAATCCTGACTTCATGAGATACTGCTTCCACCGTCTCTAGTGAACTCATATTATATTGAAGCCAGATTCAACTAAGAGGTTAACGTCCTTTCAAATCCCATCATGTTTTGCCCAAAAGAAGCTTTCATCTTACAAAGGAAAGGGAGGGAGTGAAAAATAATGCACCGTGGTCTATGTGGCATGCTAGTTCATACTTACTTCTAGTTGCAAGAGAAGAGAAGATGAATGACGATTGGACACTTTAGGATGCTCACTTTTTTAATAATATTATATTTTATTTTAGGCCAGCCCTACTATGTATATGTATTCTTCTACCTCAGAGCATTCCACCACACACCCAATTAGAAGTATTACAAAACAGACGAGACTCTGAAGCTTACGAGAGATTTTGGCGGAAATATTAAGTGAAAGCATGGGCTGCAGTTTACAGTAAAATAACCAAGGGTAAAATTGGAAAAAAAAAAAAAAAAAAGGACTTTTGGCTAAGAGCTTCTGACTTGGCTGGGTCGTGATATTCAGTGGTTTGGCAGTTATGTAATGGTGTGATTTGTCAGTTATGTCATGCGGTGACCATCTCTGGTGATGTGATACTATGTGAGGGAAGTAGGGTAGGGTGTATCACAATGGTGTATAGCTTGCATCACTTTTTATCTTACATGAGGCAAAAGGAGACAAAAGGTAACAGAGAGGAAGGGGGTTCCAATGCCACCCAGAAAGAAGAGCCTTCCCTAAAACCTGTGTCCTGGATTCAGTTACTTAGTCTCATAAACCATTGGAGGATAAATTTCTGTTTGATATAGCCACACACTGGTGGCATTTCTGTTGTAGCTATCCTGGGAAACTAGGACAGATAGCAAGAGACCCTATATGCTAGGACTTCAAAGGTGATGCTATCTGGTTTGCTCTGATCCCCCATACCAGGCACAGTGCCTAGCACACAGTGGTATGGCCAATAGGTGTTCAATAACAGGTGAATCTACTGAATGAGTTAATAAATAGATGACACAGGTACTACAAAATTAGCATCCAGAATCCTGACTTGTATCTTTGCAGGCAAAAAGTGGTTTCATGGTTGAGAAGACCAAGAGACAGAAAAAAAAAAGTTCACTGCCATTGAGTGAATTCTAACAAGCCTAGAATAGAGAGCAGAACTGCCCCTTTGGTTTTCTGGAGCTGTATATCTTTACAGGGTATACAGGAGCAGAAAGCCTCATTTTTCTCCTGTGGAACAGTTGGTGGGTTCGAACTGCTGTCCTTGCAACCCATACAGCCTGGGCCCCAGAGAAATGGAGGATTAAAGTCATTCTCATATGTAGATGTGTAATCTAAATGATTGGGATGCAAAAGTTCCTGCCGTTCACCCCAACCCCAGCTCCGTGAAGCATGATTCAAGATAGATCCAAGTTCTTGAGTGGAACTCCTCATGCTGGCCCTGGTCACTGCTCAGGAATATGCGAAGAGAATCCTACAACCCCAACTATCATTTTTGCTTCATTGACTTCCCTGAACTACCTGGGGAATCAAATCACGTGTTATAATAAACATGTATTTCAACCAGGACCAGGAAATAGATGTTAAATCAAATCCTTTCCTAATCCCGAGTAAGATTCCTGCCACGGGAAGCCCTGAGACTGACTGCTATATTTTGCAACAGCATCTGTGCTGTACACTCTTATTCTTATGCCAGTTAGCCCTCTAGAAAGTGCAAGATACTGAGTATGCCTGATGGCTAGCTAATGTCATTCAGTAACTGTTTGTCAGCCACCAGCTGTAAAGAAAACACTGCCAGAGGCTAACACAATTTATACAGCCCAGGGCCATTTACCCAGTAAGAGCTCCGAAAACACATTGGCTGGGTGGCTAATTAAAACCAAAGAGAGTTAAGATCTATCATTGGACGACACAATTGTTAATAGAAGAGTTAATGACTAGGCAAACTTAAAAAAATACATACTTGGATATGCATCTTGGATCACAAAAAGAGGGACGTAAAGATAGAGGGTCATATTTATTCTCTATCCAATAGCTTAAGAATGAATACTGGATAAATGAGCAGACAGAGGAAAGAAGATAGGTCTGAAGAAACAGAGACAGAAAATGTTCATTTTAGTTTGCAACAATTCCTATGTCGGAACCGAGATGTTTGCTATCTGCCTGCAGCTAAAATGATAACATTCTAGGCCTTTTTAGGAGTAAAAATATTTTAAGCTCCTGTCATAAGCTTTGTGGAAAAAGCTAGTTATACTTTAGTATAGCAAAAATTGATTTGCGGTATTTCTGCTAGTCTCTGCAGTAGTGAAATATATATATATATATATATATATATATATATATATATATATATCCTCTTTCTGAGAAGATAACATTAAGGTGAAATAAGGAGATTAAGAGTGGCATAATTAAGAAAATGAGTAGCTTATATGCTTCTGTTGCTGTTGATGTGGGTGTTTATGCCAAACAAATGCAGTCGTTGAAGTGATAAGAATACATGAATACATTCCACAGTGCTCCTGAACACTTTCCAGACTCTACTCCCCTAGAATGCCCCTCTCCCTATAGCTGCATACATGCAAGACCCTTACTACAGAAACAAGCTCAAGGTGGAAGCCCATTTGTGGCCTGCATCAGGGCGCATTAGGAACTGTAAATGATTCTGGTTCTTCATTCAGAGATGTGGGATATTAACCTTCAATCTAAGAGGATATGAGGTCACTACAGCCATATTCTAAAAGGCAGAAGGCCATCATAAGTACTTTGAATGAGTTTTATTGCTTTGTTTCAAGGGCAGGTAAATTTGCATTTGGCTTAATAACAGAATTCTTTCAGAGTACTGAACTTGATTTGGCAGTTTAGAGACCCCATCATAAGCCATTATACAGGCCATTAGATGCCTCTCTTTTGGATTTGATTTAGAACACCCACAGAGACCCATCAGCTGAGAGCACCATCTACCCAGATAGGCCTGTGCTCGATTCATCTCTCCAATAGTAGTCATGGTCTGTGATGACTCCATATCAATTTCCAGCTCATCCCCCCCGCCCCACCACCACCAAGTTAGTCTAGCTTAGACTCTGTGTATAAAACTTAGCTCACTTGATTCCATAAGATGATCTTGACAGAAAGCTGAAGGAAGGGAAAGCCCATAGGTAAAACTCCTGCTACATATGTCGCCTTCAGCTTTGTGTCTCTAATTCAACACAGGGTAATTAGCACACTAAGCTCTCATTCTAATAAGCTCTTGCTTAGTGAATCACCTGCAACTGATGTAAGGGAGACTTTAATGTAGGAAGCAGAGGACGGCTTGATGAATAAATAATCCCCAGCTTTCAAGGCATCTGTATGTGGTATAAATGGTAAAGGGATGCTTGACTGATAACCAAAAATGTTGACAGTGTGAGGCCACCCCCAGGTGCCTCAGAAAAAAGACCTGGTGATCTACTTCTGAAAATAAGTTACTGAAAACACCACAGAGCACAGTCCTATTCTGATACAGATAGGTCATTTACTATGAGTAAGAATTATTCCACTGGCAAATGGGGTTTATTTTTCAAGAATTCTTTTCTAGAGTCAGCTATCTACAGAGTCTGGTAAAAGTAGTGATAATTAATTAAAACCTGAGTGTAATTTTATGATGAGAAATTGATTTCTGTGAACCCAGTTGTTTCCTATTACATAACTTCTCACTTGTTTTTATCCATCCAGCGTTTGGCTTCTAGCTTCTTACATAATTTTTCTCCCCATCCCATAAACACTCAACACATCCTGTTGCCAAACAGAATTGGAGATCTTATCCCTTCCAAGAACATCCTTTCTACTCTTTAAGGCTTAAGTTCAAGTTCAACTTTTCTTTGATGAAATCTTTGCTATCCTGGTTCATTTATAATGAATCTCCCTCTTTCCTCTTCTCTTTACAGTAAATTACTTGTACCTCAATTTACTATTTAGGAGTAATTTCTCTGGACCAAAATAAACTTTTTTGTGTGTCAGCATTTACCTATGAAGTATCTGAGTCATACATAATACTTGAAACACAGAAGCTGCCTAAAAATGTTTATTTTTAAATATTAAATTGAAATAAAAAGCAACAGAAACACAGTGAGGAAAAGAATGAGGTTCTATATGAGGTGAGTTTGTCTCAACTTAAGAAAAATCAACTAAAATATAATTTAAGTAGCTTTGGCTAACCAGGAGCACCCAGACATTCATTTCCACTAGCTTGGTACAGCAAGCTGGTGTTCCATGGCCTGGCTGTTGGTACAAGATTGATTTCCTGTATTTAAGCATCCTTTATGACAAACGGTGCTTGATATAGAGGAAGACAGCACCCTCACAATATGAATAGCCTCAATTAGGCCTCTGTTATAGGTGTCATATCTCTGTTACTGAGACCTGAGAGGGAAGGGCTTTAGTTATGGAAAGAGGGAAAGCGTCAAAACCCATTCAAGGAGAAAAACTTCCCAAGTAAAGCAGATATGATAGATCCACTTTGCTGAGCGAGTGAACAAGCTCAGGCTCAAGTACGCAGCATGATTAAATTAAGAGGAAGATTTACCTAGATAGAGTGTGTCTATCCTTGGTAGAAAAAAGGGAAAACTTTGGTATCTGTCCAATAGAACTTGTCATATTTTCCCATACCAGAATCAACTCATTCACTGAGTAAACCTTGGGTGCCTACTAGTGTTGTTTGAATGGTAAAGGAAAAGTGTCTCAAGCAAGTGAATCTCTGTATTTCACAATAGTGAGCATTGTGACCATCGAGCTCAAAACCATGTGTATACACACATACATATTGCTCAATCACTTGGATAGATGAGTATGCTAATTGAAGTCAATGGAGTGCAACTTCAGGTTAAGTCTTCTGTCCTGGAGCTCCTTTTCCTCTCTTTACTTAGAGCTGAACTCAGTCATGCCAGTGAATGAGCTCAACTATGCGATAAAGGCAATACCCAAGCGGATGGTAGAACAACACGGAGAGATCCTGAACTCTGATTGACTGTGTGGCCTGGAAGTATCCTAATCACCTAGAACGTCACCTCAGACTTGTTATAACACAAAGGCATTTTTTGTCTTCTGTGTACCACTGCTTTTTGGATTTAGTTTATTATTATTACCATGGAAGTAGCTCTGGTGGTGCCATGATTGAAGAACTGGGCTGCTAACCCAAAGATACATGGCCGTCTGCTTCCCTAAAGATGTCCATCTCTGAAAACCCTACAGAGGGAGCATCTCTACTCTGTTTTATAGGGCCACTATGTCTCAACATCAATCGGGTGGGTTTTATTACTGCATCTTCATATTTATAGCCCCGAATTTAATTCCTCGTTAATTCCATAATACAAATCCTCTCCAAAACTATTGGATAGTGGCTGAATTTCACCTGTCCGCAAAGCTACAGGGTGAGGAGCACACTGTGGTGATCTTATTTTGTCAGAACGAAGCCACGTGAGAATTGCTCTCTTTTATGGACCGTTTTGCTCTCCTGTGGCTGGAACCCTCCAGCCAATATGAAAAGCGGAATGACTGAACTGCTTTCATGCCACATGACAGGTACTCGTGACTTGCTGAATGGTTGGCAACAAGTCTCGTAACCTTTCTCATCTATGAAAGAAAAGATACCTATTTTCCTCTGTGGACTACTTTTTTAGCTAATAGCAGCAGAACAGAGAGTGTCCCAGAGCAGGGCTGTTATTCTAAGGCCTCCTCTTCTCCAATTGCAAGAGACACATTGGAACAAATCACTCAGGAAGTAAAATCACTAGGAAGTTGTCAAGAGGGTCAGCCTGTAATTAATCAATGAGGTCGCTGCCAATAACAATAGCACAAGTGCAGCTGGACTCAATGCACATCCCACACCAAAGGTGTCTGGTAAAGGAAAACATTTCCTGTCTGTCTGGCCCAGCAATGGGAATCATTCTAAAATGCCATTCAAAAGGGACAGATAGCAACAGAGGTCATCCTTAGGACCGGCACTATTGTGAACCAATGGTGGGTAAAGCACAGCCTTGTGGAAACATGCATGCTCTCTGAGCCTGAAGCATAGACCTGAGAGGAAAAGCCAAAGCTTGGAGAGCTATCGGCCTATGTGGTCATCCTCATAGTGGGGCCCTCCTGCCTAACCATGTGAAAGGATTAACGTGGAGACTCAGAGGAAGGATGGGCACTGAAGGGAGCTCAGTGCAGAGAACCAACTCAGTGTCAAAGCACAATACAGCACTTTGCTCCTTGTTGAAATTTGACTTTTGTGAAGGCCACAGAAACATTGAAAATGGTATGGAATAGAAAATTCCATTTCCTATTCAAAGGCTCTCCCTAGAGCAGAAGGGCTTTCCATTCAACATGTCATCCACATTTTTGCTTCAGATCGTCGATTGCAATCTTTGTAGGGTAGCATCACTTAACTGACCTTCTCCCTTTTCCCTTTTTTCCTTCCTTCTGTCTAAAGTCTTTTAAATGTTGTCCTTTGGTAAATGTGGCTCTGTTGATCTCCATGGCTGATTAGTCTAAGATGAGCTGCCCCCCCCCCCCGGTGTTATCCACCACCTTCTAGACCTGGCTTGAGTGAGAACTGAGTCAAGGTAGTGAGTTCAGTGCCAGACTTACCAGGTGCACTATAAAATGGAACTATGAGACATAACTCAAACCAAATGAAACCCACTGTCATTAAGTTGATTCTGACTCACAGCCACCTTCTGGCACAGAATACAACTGCCCCATGGGGGCTCAAAGGCAGCTGATATATTCGACCCAACCACTGACCTTTCAGTCATCAGCTGGGTCTTTTAATTCATACAACCAAGGCTCCTTAAAAACTACTCACATTGATCATAGAGATGAGGGCAGTTTTACTTGACAAAAAATAAAATAAAAATGTGGTGACTTATTTTTATATCCTCAAAAATAAGGTACTCTTTTGAGTGTCAAATTTTGGGGGAGATATTCTAGGGAATTAAATAAGAACTGACTTGTGTGCATGTAGTCCTCATGGAGGAATGATTAGGTAGTGTGGCTGAAATCCAACTGGTTGGTAGTTCCAACCCACGTAGCAACTCCAAGGGGGAAAGTCCTGCTGAAATGTTCCTAGAAAGAATTAGAAAATCCTTAGGGGACAGTTCTGCACTACCACATGGAGATCACTAAGTTAAACACCACAACAATCATAGGATACAAAGGCTGCTGATCACAGTACTTTTTAATACTAGTCAACAAATTAGAAACAACCTCATTTTCTTTACTGAGTGTAAAAGAAGAGGTTGGGATTAAACTTTCCTGTCATGAAATTATCCCAAAAACCAATTTAGCCTAATTAAATACTCCCACTTTCTACAAATTTAATCTACTATCTTGAGAATCCTATATAGAGTTTATCAAATTTAGCACACATTTTTAAAGAATCCCTAGGAAAATGTCATATTGATATTTGTTTGTGTCTAGAAAAGAGAAAAGGAAGAAAATGAGCTGTAAGGCATTCCTCATAGCTACCATTGAAGGCAAACTTACACTATGAGGATATTGAAGTGGTTTTCATCTCCGCCCTGCCTTTTATATTTGAAATTATTCCAAGGCTACAAAAGCAGCTTTTCTTTTATTGCTTGAGATCTGTGTTCTGAAAAATGCCCCAGTTAATACCATTCAGAAATGCGATTTCACAAAAAGCAATTTGGGAAAAGAGTTTGCTGAAATGGAGCCTAGTTCTTAAGAACATGCTTTAGGTGATTTTTTTAAGTGAACCAGAAGAAAGTGTATAAAAATATTACCACCATTCTGACTCATTATTTGCAATTAGCAGAGACTTATTTTAATCTATGCTTAGTAGAGTTTTAATAATCCTTAATTCTGGAGATTTGGGTAAATGCCAAACTTTTAAATTCACTGGCAAAAAGAATGAGAGTACCAACTATTATCCTTTTCCTTTGCGACTTCTTTGCACTTTTATTTTGAAATCAATTCAAACTTATAGGAAAGTGGCAAAGGCACTACACCATCCAAATTTGATTCCTTGTCCTAGTAACATCTTTTGCTGTAAAAGAATCCCATCCAAGATAACACATGGCCTTCAGTTGTCATGTCTCTTCAATCATCCTCCTCAAGAAGACATTTTTCAGTCCATCCTTGATCTTAATAGTTTTTGAGGGTGACAGCCCAGGAACCTAGGGGTGCTCCCTACTATCAGGTGTCACTGGTCTCGAGTTTTCTCACTACACAGAGCTAAGAAAGATGTTTACATATAAATGCATGCATACATGCATCATTAACTGCCTCCTCCCCCCCAAAAAAAATCTGCCAGAGAGTAGATTCAGCCTCTGACTGACACAATGCTTCTGAGACTATGTCTTTATGCCAGCAGACAGACCCATTTTCCTCTTGTCAACTGTGTGGTTAGGAGTTTCACAGTGCCCCTTGAGGTCCTTTTCCAGGGTCTTCATTTCAATGCAATGTCCTGGGAACAGGAGTTTACAACCATATTCCAACTCTAGCCCAACATCATCAGGTTCATTTTCATTTTGTCTCTTATTTTGCAATATCTTGCTCTGATAGTGAGAAGCTTGACTGTATTTACACATTTAAATTATTGAATCACTGGCCCACAATGTCATCGATCTCTTCACACTCCACACCTTCCTTGTTCCAGTTTGATCCCCATCTAAGGGCCACGCTACAAAGAAAATCCTTTGAATAACTCTCATCTTGACCAGCCCTGTCCCTTCACTTGAGCCTGCTTCTTGTTGACTAAGATGGACGGAAGAAGGAAAGGAAGGTGGGAAAGCTGCTGGTAGGAATAGATACGGTGTATTAAAAGCTGCAACAGCAAAAAAAAAAAGTAGCAGAGGATCATGAATAAGAGCAGGTTCTGAAATCATACTGCCTGGGTTTGAATCTTGAATATGCTACTTATTAGATGCAAATCTTAGGACATTTTACTTTACGTCTCTGTGCTTTTGTTTCTCTTGTCCTTAAAACAAGAATCTTACAGGACTCCTGGCAGGATAACTGTTCATACATACATTGAAAGCCTCTAAAGCAGTGCCCGCTACTGTGTAAGAGAACAATTCAATAAGTATTTTAATGTTTGTTTATAGAAGTCTGCCACTTCAGTCCTTACTGTTGGACTACGGAATAAGTTACCCAAGAGACAACTAGTTTAAGATATAAATGTCTTCAATGTAAAAAATGTAAAAAAATTTAACAGTCATTTTACTGGGGGCTTGTACACTGCTTATCACAATCCACACATACATATTGTGCTAAGTACCTTCGCATGCCCACTGCCATCATCCTTCTCAGACCATCTACCCCTACACCCAAGCCTTGACATCAGCTTTTTATCCCCTCCCCTCCCACCTTTCTCCCCCTTCCCCACCAACCCTTGATATTTCATAAATTATTATTTTGTCATGTCTTACACTTCCTGACATCTCCCGCCACCCACTCCTCCACTGTCCATCCTCCAGGTAGGTTATGTGTAGTAGATCCCTGTAATTGGCTCCCCCTCTTTACCCCACCTTCCCTCCGCCTATCCGGTAGCTCCAATATCACAACTGGTCCTATGGGGTTCCCTGTGTTATGAGTTCTTGTCTGTACCAGTGTATCTCCTCCAATCCAGCTGGACTTGTAAGGCAGACTTGGGACCATGATATTTGGGAGGAGGAAACCTTTAAGAACTAGAGGAAAGAAGCATGTTTTATAGTTACTTCTCTGCAACCTGACTGTCCCGTCTCCTCCCCGCAAGGGGATGTCCAATTGCCCACAAAGCTGAAGGTGCCTAACTATCAAATAAAAAAGTATCTGAGGTCTTGAAGGTAAACAAGCAGCTATCTAGTGCAGAGGCAACAAAGTCCACATGGAAGAAGCACACACCAGCCTATGTGATTACGAAGGTTCAATGAGAGTAGGGAACACGAATCACATCACCAACAATGAGGGGGAGTGCAGGGTGGGGACCCAAGGCTAATTTGTGGGAATAATTGTTAAACTAAAAAATTCTGGCAAGAATGATGAGAGTGGGGCTGAGCCCCAGTGGCGTAGTGGTTGAATGTGGGACCGCAGCCCATGGGCTTGGTGGTTCAAATTCAGCAGCAGCTCTCCAGGAGCAAGGCTGGGCCTCCCACTCCCCCCAGAGGGCAGTGATGCCCCCCCCCCCAAAAAAAAGAAGGATGAGAGTTAGAATTATAGAAAAAATAGTTTATCATATATACTCATGTGTAAGCTGAGGTTTTCAGCACATTTTTAAGGCAGTTTTTGTGGTAAAATTAGATGCCTTTGCTTATACTCAAGTATAAATGGTAAATTAAGTTTACAGTCACCAATATTCAAAGGCTTGTAAAGGAAACTCATTATCATTTCCACACCTAGACTCTTCTTCTTATAGAATATCCATATCATAAGAACAGAATCTGGGGCTGAGCCCTGGTAGCTTAGTGGTAGTTTGCGGGACTGCGGCCCACAAGGTTGACAGTTCAAATCCAGTAGCAAGGCTGGGCCTGCTACTCCCTCTAGGGCAGTGATGCCACAAAAAAAAAAAAAAAAAAGAAAAGAACAGAATCTGGGTTTCAAAAGTATTTCTTTCCCAATATTTTCACTTCCAATAATTGTTATAATCCTCTCTCTCTCTGTGTGTGTGTGTGTGTGTCTTGTTCTCTCTTTTATCTGACAGGATCCTTGGGGTGAAAGCCTCTCTCTAAATGTAAATTGTTGTCATTTAAATTACATGTCACTAACTCAATAATCTAAGTTAATTCCACAGGCTATCCAAAAATATAGCCCATGGTAAAATACTGACTTCCCCTTGAGATAATGGTGGAATCCTTCCCCCGTCGTCCCTGCCCATAGCACTTTTTAATCTATGGAGAATGTTACTTAGCATGTTTCAAGATTGATATGGGTCCTAAAGAAGTATCCTAATTTATAAATCATTCTTATACACACTTCTATCAGAATCATAAAGCAACAAGCAAACACATTCACTGCCAGTGAGTCCATGCTGACTCCTAGAGAGCCCTGTGCGTTTCTGAGACTCTAACTGTTTGCCAGAGGAGGAAGCCCAGTCTTCCTCCTGAAGAGCTGCCAGTGGTTTCATACTCCAACCGTGAAGATCACAGCTCAGTGCATAACCACTACACCACACGAGCGCCTACGATAAAGTGGCCAGACGTCCCAATTTTTTAACAATTTAACAGTGTCCTGCGGTGTTTTAAAATTAAAATAAATGTATTACAATACTATTTTTGCATTCTATGAAAGTTTTTGTTGCTCCATATAGACCAATTTTTTTAAATCAAGAACCCCCACCCCAACCCCCACCCGGTCAATGGTGTCCCCCTTAAAATCTGGTCACCAGAGGCCCTATGAAGATCATAGAATTGAAATATACACATTTCGCACGCTCTAGTAAAACTGCCTTTTTTACCATTGCTGACCATGGGGTCAGGACTTGTTGAATAGCCATCTTGAACTCTATTTCCGATTCCCAGACATGGCTTTCATGTTGCTATTACCTGAAACAGATGCTATTAGCCTGGACCCCTGGTGGCGTAGTGGTTACGTGTTGGGCTGCAAACTGCAAGACCAGTAGTTCAAAACAAGAGGAGACTTTCTCTTCCCACCACCAATTCTAGTCTCAGAAACTCCCAGGGCAGGGTACCCTGCCCTGCAGGGCTGACGTGATTTGGCATCGACTCACTGGTGATAGCCTTCATTTTCTTGGGAACATGGGCGACAAAGACTCACTTGCTGTGTTTGTTTTCACTTTTTGGGTACAAGAGGTATTGGAACAATAAATGACCATGACAAATTTAAAAGTCCTCAAATGTGCTTCTGAGCCTTTCAAGGTATGAGCTTAGCTAAATGTTTATAAAGTGAAACCAAACTCATAATCAACAACTCAATTCTGACTCATAGGGACCCTATAGGAAAGGGTAGAACTGTTTCTAAGACTAACACTCTTTGCTACAGAGAGTGCCTGGTGGTTTCAAAATTGCTGACTTTAAGGTTAGCAGCCCAAACTCAAAGTCACTATATCACTAGAGAGAGAGGGGGGAAGGGAGAGAGGAAGGGAGGGAGGGAGGAATCCTGTACTACAAAGAAAAAAAAACAACCAAAACAATTCTAAAATAACACAAATAGATAATTAGATGTATTTTTTAAACAACTGAAAAATGCAGACTTTGGGACTTTGCTGGATCCAGTGACCAATGCTGTGATCACTAGACTCATTGTCAATGTCAGCCTTTGTGACATGATAGGTGCTTGTTGAAGCTGGGGGCAAATAGCTGATGGCCTGAAAGGCACCCTGATGGAAATCACCACATATAGTAGAAAAATAATAATAATGCTTGCAGCTAGCACTTAAGAACATTTGAAACGAGCAAAGTAGTAGTGTTTCTCTTCATCTTTTCTGAAACTCTGAAAGATAGGTGTGTTTCATTATGCATACTTTCAGACATGGAAAGAGATGATTGTCATGTCTTTTATGATGTCAAACGGATAGCAAGGGGAAGAGCCAGAATGCAAAACCCATTCTACTGAATGGCAATTCTTCCCCTCCACAAGAAACAATATTTCTTTGCTAAGTACTAATAAGAACTTTAGTTAGATGGCTTTGTCATTACAATACTTCCTCTACCACCTCTTTGATTTTTTTCACTATGCCATTTCATATTGCGTTCGGTAAACAACCAGGGTCAGGCTGCCTCCCTTGTAAAATTTCTTGCAGCAAAGAAGAGAGAAAGAAAGAATCAATGTGCATGTGGTGGTGCTAAACTTTCTATGCCCAATCCAAATCTCAGCCAGATTGTAAGCAGAACATCAGTTTCAGAGACGGCTGTTACAGAGGCAACAGGGGATGTAAGTTGAGCTAGAAGAGTGCGTGAGGTTGATCTGGAGTTTTAGAGACAGGATTATGCAGAGTGGGAAGCTTTCCAAAATCATAGAACTCTTAGAAAGGGAGAGGCTCAGAAGAGGCAGAGGGTAGGAGGAGAGCTCAGAGTGGGAGGCTGGAAGAACACTGCACAAGACAGCCACCTAGCTACCGGAGGGTCCTGGAGATGATTCGCCAGATGAATATCATCTTAGGTTGGCCCTACTTGACCTATTATATTAGTTTTTTTTGTTTCCATCTTTAAGTCTGTTTTCCATAAACCAGTCAGCTGCAAATCTTTGCACCAAATCCATACCTTCACCCAAGCAAAAAATAAGGAAGACAATGTAAGAGGGACCACGCTATTTCATAAAGTTCTCTAAACTTCTTTCCTTTACTTCTTCATTAACAGATAACAGAATATCTCTAGTCAAGGGGAATAAACCACTTTAGCAAAGTCCCTTGTCTTAATGGGAAAGTCCTGTGTAATGCTAATTAGCCTCACTAAAAGCAAAGATATTTTCTTTTAGACAAGGGAGGCTGAATTAAATTAAATATAATGTAATTATAAGAGATGGCTTTGCTGTTTTTTAAAATATTCTGGAAAGTGCTAATGTGATTTTGCTGTAATAACAGTCTTATAAAGAAAACCAATATTTACGCGGAAGTATATTAAGCAAAACATGAAATTGCTAAAGATGTTTTAAAAGGTGCCTTATGTAAAATACATTTTATCTTCACTACTTCCTAGAGGCGAGGTTTTGGACCTCAGTTTTGCATTCCTTCTCAGAGGAGGCCTGTTCCTACATGAAAATAATATTTGGAGCACTCCATTTTGCAGTGATTGAATAGACCTTTTACCTTGGGAATGGACGCTCTCTGGCTGGTCCAGAGGACATCTAATTCACTTGGTTCACCAACCCAGCCCAGTCCACTGCCACGGCGTTGATTTCACCTTATAGGGACCCTATACCACAGAGTCGAACTCTCCCCCCTCCCCCGGGGTTTCTGAAGCTACACACTTCGAAAGGAGCAGACACTTGCTCTTCCCCCAGCAGCGCGGCCATTGGGTTAGAACTACTCACATCGCTGCTAGCGGCCCAATATGTGACATCACCACGGTGCCTCATTGTCAACTGCCAGGAAGCCGATAGAGGGCTTCGGAGGTGGTCAATCCTTATGGGAGCAGAGAGGCTTCTCTTTCTCCTGCAGAGGGGCTGGTGCGTTTGAACTACAGACACTTGTGGTTAGCAGCCCATTGGCTGTGAAGGGCACCCACGGGAGTTATCAGTCTTTTACAACAGAATGAAATTTCGGTTATGCTGAGAGCTCATCATATTCTAAGTCAAATATCCCGCGGCTGTGGGCAGGTGATGCTGATTCCAACGCATAATGTTCACGTGAACCATAGAACAAAGCTGCTGTCATCCTCATAAGCAGTGTTATGCTTGAGTCGAGTTCAGTGCCTAGAACACATCGATGCCACCTTTTTTCATTTGAATTCTGCCTGCGGGCCAATTATGAATATCTGTATAAGTACAGTTTCCCTCTTTATGTTCTGGTTATACTAACTACCTGACTCAGCATACTATGTAAAGGGTTTCTACATTCAGCCAATTACCCTGACTGTGAAGAGGGACCTCTTTAACAGGACAGGCAGAGAGCTGGCTAGACAGGGTAAGGGCCAGTTTTATAGGGTTTTGAATATTGGTAGAAGACACAGTCTGGCTGAGCCCCGGTGGCATAGTAGTTGTGTACGGGACTGTGGCCCACTGGGATGGAGGTTCAATTCCAGCAGCAGTTCCTCAGGAGCAAAGGCTGGGCCTCCTACTCACACCACCAGAGGGCAGTGATGCCCCCCAAACAAACAAATACACAAACAAAGAGACACAGACATTCTAATCCTACACAAAAACAAAACAAAGCATTCACTTCCATGGACTCAATTCTGACTCATAAAGACCCTATAAGACAGAATATGACTGTCCCTTTGGGTTTCCAATAGTTTCACTCTTTAAGGGAGCAGAAAGCCTCACCATTCTCTGGAACAGTGGCTCAGGTATGATTGAACCACTGATCTTATATGTGCATCCATGATTCCAGGGCTCTCTGCTAACCATATACCCAAACCAAACCGACTCATTGCTACTGAGTCAAGGTTGACTCTTAATAATCCTGTATAGGACAAGTTAGAACAGTCCCTCTTAGCTTCAGAGACTATGACTCTTTTTGGGAGCAGAAAGGCCCATTTTTCTGCGCACGAATGGCAAGTGGTTTCAAACTGCCAACCTATGGTTAGCAGCCCAATGCATAAAAATTATACCACCAGGGGTCCTATCATAGATTCCTTGTGGCTCCTAGGTGCTATCTAGACTTCTGACCTACAGAGACCTTCTGCACACGAGAACAAAACACTGTCCAGTCCTACGCCATCCTGACAATTGTTCTGAGCCTCTCGTGGCAGCCACCATGCCAGTTCATCTCCTTAAAGGTCTTCCTCTATCTGGTTTCCTCTTGACGCTACCGAATATGATGTCCTTCTCCAGGGAGTAGTTTCTCCCGACACTTGTCCAAAGTACATAGGGCAGGGTCTTACATACTCTGTGTACTTTCTTCCAAGACAAATTGGTTTGTCTTTTGAGCAGTCTGTGGTACTTTTAATATTCTTTTCAAGCACAGGAATTTAAATGCATCAACTCTTCTTTGACCTTTTAAAATTTAATGTTCAATGTTCACATGCATACGAGGCAAGGGAAAGTACCATGGCTTGGGTCAGGCACCTTAGTGCTCAAAGTAACATCCTCAGTTTTCAATATGCTGAAGAGATCTGTCTCCTCATGCAGTAGATTGACCTGGTACAACATATCTTTTTATCTCCTGATGGCTGCTTCCATGAATATTGATTGTGGATCCACGCAAGAGAAGAGCTTTGACAACTTTAAGATGAAGGATTATAGCTTTCAATATGAACTACAACTCAAGGTAAAGAAGACTAAACTCCTCACAACTGGGCCAGTAAGTAATATCATAATAAATGTAGAAAATCTTGAATAATGAAGAGGGTAAGTTTAAGAGAAGAACATTTCGAGGAAGGGTGACATAAAAAATCATGGTGATAGCAGTAGATAAAATTAAGTACTGGGTATTACAATGAGTTCAGGATATATTATGGCATCTGAGTAAGCACTGATCAATATACACTGGTGTTGCTTAGAAAAATAAAATGAAAGTTAGAGAGAATTCAGAACGTGGATAAGAGTCATTATTTATTCTGATCTATTTTTTAGGTTAAAAGGGACACAGATCTCATATATGTGGGGTACAGAAAAATAATTAGAAAAATCTCCAAGGGGCGGAGTTTTTGTAGTGTGCATTGTTTCACTAGGTACACCCAATGGCATCACCTAGGAAGGTTCTCCTTGGTCACAATGAAGTTTTCTGTAAATGAAGTTTTGCTCAGACCTTGTATTTTTGGCCCATTTAAGAGAACAGCATGCAGCTATGGAATTTTGCTTTCTGCTGTGGGATATAAAAAATTCTTTTCCTCAGCTCAACTTCCCCAAATATATGCTAGACCTAGGACACTGCTTGCAAATAATGGTACATGATTGTCAGTTTATCTCCCTGAAGACTCCAGTTATCCAGAGCAAGCAGATACTATTGTTTCATAGGTGGGGTCTCACTTCCAGGGACGGATTGCTTCCCTGAAAGAGTAGGTTAAATAAAGTCTTCGGTTCTAGGACAACAAAGGTTAGGCGGCCATCATGAATAAGATCCGTCCATCTTGTCACATATATACCCTTAATCCCTCCTCTTCGTAGAGTGTGTCTGCCCCTAGATGACCTCCTCTCATTACTGTAATACCTATAGTACAACCCCTTCCTGTGACCTATGTCTTGATCTGTAATTTGGGAGCTTGCATGCCCCCCAAAGGCATATAAGCCTTGGTTAGCAATAAATCATGCTCTCTCCTGCCCTCTCCCTTGCTCTCCTCTCCTGCCCAGTACCACAAGAGAAACTGAGGTGAGCATGCTCCCATGAAGTATGCGAGACTCCGTTATTTTGATCTCTCTTCCATCTACCCTATTCTCTATGACTTTCCTATAATCTTTACTTATTATGACTGTACAATTGCATCTAAGCAACTTGTGATGATTTGTTAGGGCCTGGTTCCTCTAACTTGCTACTCTAGAAAATGCCACAGAAACTGTTGTGATGTGGAACACACTTCATAAGAATTGTGCAAGTGTAAAAATGTCTGAGTATTTTTCTCATTTAGAAAAAGAAATATTGACTGATGGCAAACCTCATTCTGGACGTCTGTGAGCTTCTCAAACAAATGAAAATGTCGACTCATAGGGCATTTGGAGTTTGTTCCACCAGGTCAGACAGTTAATTAAGCTTTCTATGTAGAGATTTAGAAAATATTGCATTACAGTGTGCAACAAAAGAGGTCTGATTTCTGTTAGATGGGGGACTGGTTTTGCCACCACATTGATGAACCTGTTTATGCAGGCATCTCTGCACCAGCTTTTAGAAAAGAAGCAGAATACCTCTCTCACCCCACACACATCGCTCACCTGACTTCATTCTGTGTGGCTTCTTTTTGTATCCTTGAATGCAGAGGGACGTGAAAGGACTGCAATTTGATGATGTTGTAGAAGAGGTGAAGAAAAAAATAGTGAAGTGCTGTCGGCCTTCCAAAGAGGTGAGTTTGAAAAATGTTTCCAAAATTAGAATCACAAATTTGACAAATATGTTAAGTGTAAAAGAGGTGAGTTTGAAAAATGTTTCCAAAATTAGAATCACAAATTTGACAAATATGTTAAGTGTAATGGAGAGGGGGTTGAAGGTGATGAGGTTGTTTTGTAAAACAAAAAAAAAATCAAATACATAGTTTAAAAAAAGCCGCTTTTGTGCTACCCTCTCATATATGTGTATGTGTATATGTTTATGTATAGCCATATATATGTAAACATACACACATATTCACTCACTTATTATAAGGGCTTATGAGTGAGGATGAAATTGATAACAGTGAGGCACATACATTCACCCATATGTTTCCATGCTAATTTCACAAAGAGAACCACACAAAAAGAAACTCTCAAATTACAAGCAGGTATCTTTACATGCCTTAAGCAATTCAAGCAGCTAGTGTTCTTATGATGTACTCTGAATATCCAGATTCTACAGGAAGACTTCAAAAAGTTCTTGGCAAAATGGAATGAAAAGATAATGGAATTTTTCCATTGAACTTTTTGAAGCTTTGGTACATCCTATTTATCTATGCCAAATTATTTGATGACCCTAACCACCCGTGTGTTCAAAGCATATTAATGGTTTTTAAATATCCTGAGATGATAAAAATCAGTGCTTTTTAAAATAAACTGGGTAACTTTTAAAAGACTGCTCCTCATACTCTGGTGAAGCACAAGTTTCCTAAGTCAGTACTCATCACCGCCAGAATTTTTTCATATCATATGTTGATTATGAGGAGATTTTTCTGATTCTGTGAGAATTCTGCAGCTATGAGAAAGGAGGAACTGTATTTTTTTTTCTCTCTCTCTCCCTTTACATTATAACATAGGTCTTTACTTAAGAACCCTAGTAGCATTTGATTGGGGTCCTGAAATACTGCAGCTCTTCACGTGATAGACTTAACCCAGTGAAGTACTCTGTCTCCAAATTTAATTATCTTATGACATAACCACAATATATGATAGAAGGTACCCTTTTATCTACAGCCTCCAGCAATTTGCTGAGATGGAAGTGTGTGTGGCTTATTATTGAACATATATCCAGAAAAAAAAAAGAGATTCCATAAATTCAATCAATAGTACATTCCAGTAGCTTACAACTCTCAGATTTAGCAGGGTGTCCCCTGGGGACTACCTATAATTCTTGGGCCATAATTTAAACCAATTTCTTTTCATTCTGTACCATACGCCCCAGGAGCCTCTCATATTTCTTTTACCCTCCAGCCTTCTCTTCTACTTTATTCTCTCTCTTCAACTTTTCCTGGTTCTGCTTCCTAACCCTCGACTCGTTTGTCTGGGTCCATAGCTGACCTTTCCAGATAGGTCCCTTGTTTGGAGGGTCCTGACCGAGACATTTCATAAGGCCAGACCACTGATCTTTGCGTTGGATTCATCTCTATGCTAGTTTTCGATACAATGAACAGAACTACAGGGACTCCTCTTATTGTGGATAAAGAGCTGTCTTTGTGAATCATGGGTTCAGAAATGCCCTTAAAAGGTGATCACACTCCAGTCAGGAGAATAATGACTTTTTATTTTCTTCACTTTTTCATCTCTTTCAACTACTCTGTCAAGTACACATATTTAATTACCTTCCCAGCATTGGCTTTATGATAGATTAGATGATTAAGGTGAAAAATGCCATTTTGCCATGTATTTTTCTTCTAAAGAACATAAAGCTGCTCTCACAAGTGAGCTAATATGTCCTTAACACCCTCATCTCTGAGAGATGGAAGGGTTTATTGCTCCTTATTTTATAAGCAGGGAAGAGTACATGATGAAGGGTGGGCAGACTGGTGAAGCCGTGGTTAGAATTGGGATGCTTTTTCGAAGGATCTCTATTGAGTGCATAATGCCACTGGCAGCCGGCAGAACAGAATAATCTTCAAATTTGCAGTCCATTATCAAAATAGGAAATATTGCATGTTGCAGACTGGAAATTCTGAAGATTTAGGTCACCACTTGTCATATGTGTGACTTCCAGTAAATTACTTATGCTTCCTGTTTTGTTTTGTAAAATTCTTTCCACAGGGTAAATGAGTTATAATATGCAAGCAAGCAAGCAACCAGAGAAATGCAACCCACTGCCATTCAATTCATTCCAACTCTTTGCGATCTTATTTAGCATTCTCCACAGGTTTCCATTCTTTTTAAAAAATATTTATTTCAGTCATTCTTTACAGAAGTAAATAACCTCTTCTTTCTCCCACAGTGGGGCTGGTGGTTTTGAACTCAGGACCTTGTGGTGAGAAACCCAACCCTTCTCTGCCAGCACCACTATACAAACAGTACCTCTAAATATGGCTATAGATGGTATCACTACAAATGAACAGCCTGTTTTTCAAACCCCCCAATTTTACACGTCTGGTATAATGATTTAAGGACATCTGTTGGGGCAGTGGGCTAACTGTTGTGTTGAAAGCCACAAGTGCAGATGTTCAAGCCTGCCAGTCACTGTGTATGAGAGGAAGAGGAATCTACCTGTTCCTTTAAAATTTCAATGTCTGAGAAACACTAGCATTAGCTGTACTCCGTAATATAGGATCGTTATAGTTTGGAATGGACTTGACAGCAGTACGTCTACTTGTTTTAATAATAATTTTAAACTATTCAGCACAGTGATATATAATAGGTAAAGTGTAATACTCTCAAATGTGCAGTTCATTATCAAATAGGAAATATTTTCAGTGGCATCCCATGACTACTGCTATTCTATGTTAATCAACATACTGATTTCTTCATTTTTCTTGTCCCAAATATTTCATACTTAACTGGCTACTTATTGGGATCTACTTGGCATTTATTGTATCAACATAGTTTTAGCCTGTATTATTAAATACAACATTAAAAAGAGTTCTAGACCAGGAATGTCTCTCATCACATGGCACGTATCATTGACATTTTTACCCTTGCTGGTTTTGAGCTGTCTTCACTGTCTGTAATAAGTCTGAGCTCACCATCAGAGTAACACTATCAATCCTTATGGGTTTTCCTTACCTTCACTGACTACTTCAACTATCCTGGATGTCCTTCCCTATGAATGACACAAGGGGCACTGGGATTGTAGGGGGTTACTTGCAGGACTGGGAAACACAAAGTCATCAATTTGAATCCATTTGTCTGTCCCTTAGAGCAAGATGAGGCTTTGTGGATCTTGTCACCATTCACAGCGCAGAGTCAATTCTATTTTCTCATCTATCTGCCACCTCTGTGACTTCTGGGTAGGCTCTTGGGCAATAAGTTTGCTTTGAGTTGGGTGAGAGGCACCGTGACTACAACAATGGGCTTGAATATGAGAACCACTGTGAGGAGGGTTTAGAGCTGGCCAGTGTGCTGTTCTATTGTGCATGAGCTGGAGTCCACTAAACAGCAGTCAACAGCAATCATATGATACTATTGGTTGCTGTCTTGTGTCTTCCTTATCAAAAAATCAAGCCAATTCCACAAAGTCAATTCCTTCTCATAGGAGCCCTGTATAGAATTTCCAAGCCTCATGTTTCTGCCAAGGAGCACTTGGGATTTGAACCCACATCCCTACCAGAAGCCCTCTCTCTTTTTTATGGAGTACCTAATATATGTTTAGTATATACAAAATACATGTGAGTGACTTATTT
The DNA here is from genome assembly GCA_004026705.1 of Nesogale talazaci. Classification (NCBI taxonomy): domain Eukaryota; kingdom Metazoa; phylum Chordata; class Mammalia; order Afrosoricida; family Tenrecidae; genus Nesogale; species Nesogale talazaci. The sequence continues at coordinate 46,362 of PVJH01004438.1, forward strand.
TTCAGTGTATGAATCTTTTAGTTTGGGTTTTCTCTCTCTCTTTCTCTTAGTCTCAGCATCTTTTTTTGCAGTTTCCCACAAAATACAACTGAGCAAATGAAAACAATCAAAATTGCATATTGCAAATACATATGTACTTTCTCTTTTGGAATTTTAGGGTTATCTTCAAACATTCTTATGCCCCATGAGTTTGCTGCTGGTGTTGAGTTCTAGCCTATAAGGTAGCCTAAAAGAAATCTCACAAATGTGTTTTTCCCTCAAGCAGATTTCTTATTTTCCATAGGAAGTTAAATTTTCACCGCACTGCCTACATCACCTTTTCCCTTTCTTTGTGGTCTTCAAAGTAAGGTTTTTGTTCTTGTTGTTCTTGCTTGACTTTTTAAAGAAAACTGTTCTTTATCTTGCTTGGAAGATGCTCAACTGATGGACACCTTTGCTGCCCAATTTCTCCTAATTTTAGAGCAGGTATTTTCAGAGTGTCAAACTCGCCATTCTTTGAACAAATCAATAATTTTCGTAATTAATCACAGAGGAAAGACTTTGATTTGACTATCCAAATGGTTTAAGAACATTTCATGGACTCTACCTACTCAAATATGAATAGCATATGCATTTTGCTTGGTAATGAACAACAGGTCTAGAACACGGAAATATGAACTCTCCACTTGGGTTAAGGATTTATAAATTTACCTGTAATATAAACCACCTGTTTGTAAAACTGTCCCAAAGACTTCACCACAACATGTTATTTAATGACACAGGCAAGGTCATAAGGTTGAAAAATAACTGTAACTAAATATTCTCTGGGAAAGAGCATAGGAATCCTTGGGAGAAATGGGGGCAGTTCTGAGGGAAGGCTGGCACCTTGAACAGACTGCGGCTGCTCCTGCCGCCCTTCGTGACTGTGTCTGGTAGGTACTGTCTTGACAGATTTCTACTGACAGGGACCCCGTGCTCCTTAGGGAGCCACTGAATGCTGTCACGCCAACAAGATTTGAGTAGCAAGCAAGCACTTCACCAACACCTTGTATGGCCTGAATCTCTTCCTTCAGAAGCTCCTCTAATTATCTGTCTACTTATGTTATAGAATCCAGGGCCAGGTCTAAGCAATTTCCTACACTGGCTGAGATAAGGCTTAGGATCCACACACATTTCTAAGCTCCCAATTTACAATTCATTATATGACAGCTAATTATTAGACTAAAGTAATTAGAAATAAATCTCAAGCTAAGTGTGGCACATTTTAGCACGACCTAAAGTGGCGAGGTCTCTAATCATGCTTAAGTATATATCTTTTATCCCCAACTCTCCAACTTTGCATTCCTAGTCTCAAGACGTTGACAACTGTTCTAAAGACAAACCTCCTTCCTCCTGTCTATTTTCTTGTGTGTTTTACAAAGGCCGAGAAAAAGGATGAGAAGAAGCACAATAGCAGCAGCAGCAGGTCCTTTCAAGGAAGGGGTGGGAGAAGAAGGAGAGAAGCAGCTAACATTTGTTCCTACTTTTTATTAAATGAAACCACATAGAGGTGCCAGGTAGAGAGCTAACATATGCTCTTGTTGGCAGAAAATGCTGAATATACTGTGGCCTGCCAAAAGAAGGAACAGATTGGTCTTAGAAGAATTACAACCAGAATTCTCCTTAGAAGGGTGGATGGCAGAACTTCAGCTTTCTTACTCAGGAGATATCATCATTTAGGACCAATGGGAGAAAAGGACGCTGTGTTTGGATCAAGGAGAAGGTCAGTAAAAATAAGAGAAATCTCAGTGAGATAAATTGACACAACAGTCACCAAAAAATGGGCTGGTACCTGTGGCACAAGGCAAAGCAGAATGCTGTCCAGTTCCAGGGAAGGGCCCTAGGCGTTGGAGTCAATCAAAGTCAATCAAGGATCACAACTATTTGTGATTGAGTTATGACAATGACTGTCTGGAATACCTCTCAGCCCCATTTTGCAGATAGGAAGATACAGGTAAACATTGTCAGAGACAGGAGCCATTCCCCACTGTTAGTTTACAAGATCTTTAGAAACCGTTCATATATTTTTACTTACACACATAAGGTGAAAATATAGAAACCAGCAAAACACAAACTCACTGCCATTGAGTTGACGCCGTCTCATGACAGTCCGGTGGGATAAGGTAGAACTGCTCCTCTTAGTTCCCAAGACTGTGACTCTTTACAGGGGCAGAAAAACTGCTCTCTGTCCACGGGAGCAGCTCCTGGTTCAACTGCTCACCTTGTAATTAGCAGCCCAAAGCATAATCACTGCACTGACAGGGCTCTTCTGAAAGCATATATGATTTATAAGATGCATTTAAGTGTAGGACAGTGATGTCAGCCTCATATGGAAGAGAGTTATTGTTATTACTTCTGATAGATCATTTGCCATCACCTCAGGGTGTTGCCTCAAAAACTGAATGAATGTGGGTGGGGGGCGGGGCACTGAATGAGAAGGCAAAGAGATAGAATTCATGATGTGGCATTAGGGTGCCAGCTACTCAGTGTGAAGTCTTCTCCATTAGCTCAAGTAATGTTTACATCAACTCTTCCTAGGGAGCCCTGGTGGAATAGTAGGGTCTGAGTTGAGCTGCTAACTACAGGATCAGTGGTTCAAATTCCATAAGTGCTCCACTGGAGGAAGTTGAGGCTTCCTACTGCTGCAAGATTTAGAGTCTCAGAAACCCAAAGCAACAGTTTCATGTTATCCTGTAGGGTGCCTACACATTAGAATAACTCCAAAGGCAGTGAGCTGTTTTTTAGTCATTTACAGCTTCTAAAAGTATACATCATAGCTGAAAATACTTGTATGGAATGAAAAAGCCTAAGTAATAAATGGGAAAAAGAGAACAAAGGGGAATGAGAGCATTTTTATAAAAAAAAAAACATGATCTAGGATATATATATATCACATATACAAACATCCTATATGCATACATATCCTATATATAATATCTATAGTGGTTGGGAGCTCAGGTTCATGGGGTGGGGTGGGAGGGAGCTGCCAGACCTGTCTGCAAATGCAGGCATGCAAGTCAATAGCTTTATTCATTAGTGGTAGAACCTTGAGGTAATGACTGAAACACTCAAAGTTTCAGTCTCATCTGCAGAGAGGAGATGGTAATCATTACGTTATTATAGGTGACTATAAGAAATAAAGTCAAACATACATGTTAAATGCTTAGCACTGAATCTGACCTGGACTAGAATAAGCATTAGCTATCAATACATACAGTCTGCAATACATTGTACAAGAAAAAATGTGCCAAACATAAGAAGCTCATCACGATTTTTGCCCCCCCCCCAAATGTATTAAAATAAGAAGGAGAAAAAACTGATTTCAATATAAACATGTTGTTTCAGAGAAGACAAAATAACTGAAAAACTGCTCAGGAGAAAGATAGCTCCCTCCCACCACCACCACCACCACCACCACACACACATTATAGAGACTGGGGAGCACTGTCTTTTGCTGGGCATATTTTCATTGATTATTTTATTGATAAAGAAACCCAAGCTAGACACAATTAAAATCTGGGTACAGAGGCATAGCTGACCTTGCTAGTAGCAACCCAAAGCATAAACACTATGCCAACAGGACTCTTCTTAAAGAATATATGATCTATAAAATATATTTAAATGGAGGACAGTAATGGCAGGGCAGAGCATAGAGCTCTTTGCACTTGAGTCTGCTGCCCTGTAAAGAGTTTGGATTCTGCTGAGAGATTTGGAGGCTAACAGCATCACGGGAACAGATGCTTCTGTCTCTCGGGCAAACACCAGGAACATATTTCCTGAGTTTGGAAATATGTTTGGAATGAGGTTCTGTGTGTTTGGAATAAGGTTTTCACTTTCCTGTTGTTCTATTGATGAAGTATCACCTCAGACACTCCTATTTGATTTTGACCCTGAAAGAGTATAACATTTCAAACAAGTGTGTAACTCAGTATTGTGTCAACCAGGCTCGCCCACTGGTGCCTTATTTCCCACCAGGATGGACACACCAATCGAGTGTATCTTCTCTTTACAGGTCAGAAGATAGTTTGGGAGAGGTCAGAATTGTAAATAAATAGATAAATGTTTGGTCGTATATTGAATGTAGCAATTTTAATTTGGAACTAAAAGGAAAACTTTCAAGGCAGGCAATTTGCATTTTCTTTATTACCCCTATAATTTTAATCAACTAGTGCATTCGTTTCTTTGGGTTGCACCAACTCACGACAAACTTGGGGGCTTCCAACAATAGATTGTTATTTGCACACAGTTCTGGAGGGCAGAAAGCCAATACTCAAGGCATGTCGGTGGGCCGATGCCCTCTGGAGGCTCTAAGGGACAATCTAGTCATGCCAGTCATTTAGTTTTCCAGTGATGCCAGCAGCCCTTGGCACTGAGTGAGTGCTGCATCATTCTGATTGCATTTTCTGTCTTCACAGAGCCTTTTTCTGTCTTCTCCTTTCCTGTCTCTTGTTACCTGCCATCTGACCAGACTAACGGCCCAGTAGGGAGCCTGGACCAAAGCCTTTCCAGGAGCAGGTCACTCTCCTTCTTTGGAATTCCACAAGGTTGTCTGAACCCATTTTGAAAGGGGTGCATTGATTTCTGACCAGCTGCCTTTCCACAGGAATGCTGGCAGCATCTTCCCAGGGCATCCATTTCTTTTATTGGGTTACCAAAGTACCATGTGCTTCCTGGCTAACTCAGAAAGAAAGCAAATACTTAAAATTATAAGTATTAAAAAATTAGTATATATTAAGGAAGAGGAAATACTCTGTTGTCATGGTGGCCAAACAGGTTGAGCAAGTTTAACTCACCGATTCAGCAATTAGCTACTTCAATAACTAGTTGTTAAAATATCCTCAACGTACACAATCATTTTAATTCTTCCATCCTTGTGCGATTCTTAATTTTTACGCCTCTCTCGATGTGTTGGTGTTTATAATGATGCATTACCATGTACCGTCTTTCATCTAACTCTATTATTAAGGTGGCAATATTGACAGTTTTTTTAAGCCTCGGTCAGATATTAATAACCTGCTCTCATAACAGAGCAGCATTCTTTAAACTATCCCTTGACATTTAGTGCGTGGGTGAGAAAGCGGAGAACTGTCTGTAGTGCTTATTTCATTTTATTTTCATTGTCAGATGCTGTGGGTTACCCTTTCATCCTCACTGACTTCAGGCAGAATCTCATTTCGGAGCCTATCAGCTTGTGAGCATAAGAATTACTCATGACACTTGCTGATAGAATGATTCTGTAACTTACATAAGCACTATCTTTAAGATTATTTAAAGGGGGAAAGAAAGCGATGGCTCCAGAGTGTTTTTGGATTCACACCCCCCCCCCACCACACACACACACACACTCCCAAGGGCTCCACTGGGTTTTCAATGACTGTTTTTTCCCAAGGTAGGTGGCCAGGTTTTTCTTCCCAGAGATCTCTGGGTAGACTTGAACTACCAACCTTGTGGTTAGCCTGAGTGAGCACTGTCATCTTCTACCATGCCTGCTTTCTTGCAATTACAGATCCCAAGTCTAAGTGCTGCGGGGGTCGGGCACTCTCAAGTCCTTTGTGACTAGGAGCAATCCCACTAGACAAGGTGCCACTTCCTCAAAGAATTTTCCAAACTCACATTTTAATGAAAGCAGATTGTCAGTCCTCTCTCCATGGGGTAAATTTCAACCACCAACCTTAATGGTAGCAGCTACATGCTTAATTGTTGTTCCACCCCTGAGCTCAATCCGGTAAGATTTCTCTATTTAATTTGTACGATACATGAGGTCCTGTTAAGGGTCTAAGATTTTACCGTAAGGTTACCCAGGTGGTAAATCTGTGAGGTCAGGGGCTGTGTCTCTTTCATTCCGTATGCATTTCCAGTGCCTGGCACATAGGAGCATTCCGTCAACATCATTATAAACAATACCATAAACAAAAAGGGTAAGTTTAAAAAGACAAATTCACTTCCACTGAGTCAACAGTGACTCACAGTGGCCCTATGAGACAGGGTGGAACTGTGGGCTCCCAAGACCATAACTCTTTACTGGAATAGAAAGTGGAGCAGCTGGTTGCTTCCAACCACCGACCTCGTGGTTAGCAGCCCCCAGAGTAACCACTACACCATCAGGGTTCCTCAAAGAGGCAGCTGGTCGAATACCCGTGAGAACCAAGGCAATGTAAGTACAGGTGAGGCTTCAAGCTTTTTGACCATGCCCAAATCTGTGAGGGGTAAATGCTGAAGTTTTCAGGGACGCATGCTGGAATGACACTCACATTCCATTGAACAATAATGCCCCCAGAAAGCAGAGGATGGGTGAAGAGAGGAAAAAAAAGAAATCAAACGGGTAAGAAAATTAAAATGGGGGTGAGGTGCAGAGGAAAACTCAAGGGAAAATGAGGCTTAGAGAGGGAAAGGAAGAAAATGAATAACCATAAGGGAGAGCTAAGTGCTAAAGGAAAAACTGAGAGAGAAGTAGAGACACAGATGAAGGGGGTGAAAAAAAAACAAAACAACCTAGCCAGTCTTATCTGGATAGTCTTATCAGGCTTATGCAAAAGACATAGCGGTGACTTTATAATGGGATCAAACATTCAAATGTCGAGCCAAAGATAATGTTTCATAAAAATTCATCTTAAATCATAATATAAACTTCAGAGATAAATGTGATACTTCTGAATGGTGGTGATATGCTTTAGAAAAGCAGCCTTTCACTTAGGGCACCACAGCCTGAACTGGGCACCATGACCTTCAAGTATTGCCTGCAGGCACTGGCTGGCGACTGCCTCCATCTCTAACCCTCGTCAGGGCCCCCTGAGGCAGCTACTGCTCACCCTTTCCTCTCTCCCAGGGCCGCCTGTGCTTCTGCTTCCGCAACACACAGGAAAGGAATGGGAAAGAATGAAAACCGAAACAAAGAAGCAAACAAAGCAGAGTTGTCATGGCAATTCCTGTGGGCCCAGTGGAACTGCGCCCCACAGAGAGTTTGGATCCCTGTGGTGTAGGGGGTTATGCATTGGACCGCTAACCACAAGAAGAGAAGTTCAATTCCGCTGGCTGCTTTGTGGGAGAGAGACGGGGCTTTCTGCACCCTTGAAGTTTTATAGCTTAGAAACCCAAAGGGGGGCATTTGAGGTGTTGTCTGGAGCTGCTCCGAGTCAGGGTCCATCTGATGGCATGCTGTGTTTTCATCTTCCTCTTGGTACCCAGACCACCACCTTCAGCAGCCGTGAATATGATCTGTTTGAATCTCCCGGTACACCAACACTGAAGGTGCAGAAAAAGAATCCTCTGCAGGCTCCTTCAGGCTAATGGCCCCTTCTCTGTTTGCTCTAGGTCTTCACCGTTCTTCCAGTCTGCATTTCTAGGTTCTAGTGACAGACTCTAAGGAGTTAGCGTGGAGCTGCCGGGAGCACCTGTGGTGAGGTGGTTAGCTGTCAGTTGTAGTTCACAAAATCAGCAGTTTGAATCTACCCGCTGCTCTGCAGGACCAAGGGGAGGCTTTCCACTCCCAGAAGGAGTTTCATTCTTAGAAACACACATAGGCACTTCTACCTTGTCCATGAGTTAGAATGGATTCCATGGCAATGATTAGAGTTTTCAAAATTTTTAAAAAAAAACTTTAGATGATCATCCTGTGGAGGGCTGAGTTTAAGGCTCTTCAAGCTCAGTGTTTCAAACCTGCGAGCCACTCAGAGGAAGGAGTTGGGTTATCTGAGCCTGTCAAGATGTGGAGCCTCAGGAAAAAAAAAAAAAAGATGTGGAGCCTCAGAAACCCTACATGTAGTCAGTTTGACTCAGAATTGAACTCCACAGTGAGGAGGGGTGGGGTGGTGGTTGCTGAGGGTTCTGATGCTTCTTGCCAAAGAGTTCTAATGAGGGTTGTGGATAATTATCTATTTTTCTTCTTAGGACCCACTGTCTCTCTGGCATAGAATAATTATAGAATGGTAATCAATAGCCTTTGCTGAGTGCTCACTAGATGGCAGGCACTATGTCAAGCACTTTATGTACCTTATCTCATTCTATCCTCAGAGTAACTCCCAGGATGGGGTGCTGGATAAATAAAAGAATAAAAGAATAAGTAAACAAATGAATAAAGCTTTAGTATCAGGCCGTGAAATCATGTGATGCTCTTCATTTGGCTTCACTCAGTTTGAAGAGTGGGAACCTTGAGACTTGACGGAGAAGACAGGTGCTGTGTTGACGACACAGAAAGCAACAGAAACGGGACGTTCTTTTCACCAGAGGCATGGAGATGGTACCCACAGTTGGCTCTTCGGCAAGTAGCTCTTTAAAGTTGATCATGAAAAAGTCTCTGGGTATTTATTCAACTTATTGAATTATTGGCACATAAATGTTAAAATCCTATGCTGATACTTATATGGCTTTCAAAAGGGTCTAAAGGGAAGGAGAGGTGGGGGTGTAGCCCCAGAACCAAGATTGGCCATAGATGGATGAGTGTTGAAACTACAAGATGAGTATTCAGGCCGTCATTAAATTCTTCACTCACCATCTTGCGCATTTACAAATTTCCCAATGTACAACCTTGTAAAAACCTTCCAAGATAGTGTCATTAATGATTACCCAACACCATACAGCTCTCTGCCAAAGTCAACCCACTTAGGCACAAAGATACCCAAGGTCTGGGCCTGCACCAGGGAGGTTACAAAATAAGAGAGTGATAGAACATGCGCATTGTCGTCTTCATGACTGTCATCATCACCGTGTCATCATCATCACTGCTGTGACAATGTAGCAACTGAGCAGCACTGTCCGTAGAAACAGGGCCAAATGGTGAATTCAGCTTCATTGCATTCTTGTTTTCCATACATGCCATATTCATGTTCACCTTGTCCTTCTTAATAGGCATGGCTCAATGTTACTACCGGATGCCAAACCATCTGTTACGGGAACAAGGACCATAGTGCTCACTGGCGACCAAAACTGTGGTTTCCAGATAGCTTGCTGTCAGGAACAGTAAGAGGACGTGTATAGTCAGACAAGGCCAGCAATAACATATCACAGGCTGACAAGGAGGCCTGTGGTGAGATGAAGAGCCGAAAGTCACAGCTCCAGAGAGCAGGAGCGGCTGGAAATCACTTTCCTAGCCAATTACTGCGATTAGCCACTGAGACCTTATAAGCTCCTATGGTAGCTCCCCATCCCTACTGCTTGCACCGCACTCCCAATGAAAGCACTGAGCGTTCGCGCTTTATTACATATACAAAGTGATACAATTAAAGTGGGGGAGGGGTGGCACTTTCATTACACTGTGGTGTGTATGCTTAATTCCTTGGGCATGTCATAGTATAGATGCCAATGTGAACTCTTTTGGGGGGAAGGCAACAGTCAGACTAGCAACAGTCTACCTTATAACATGACAGCACTCTGCAAGCCGCCGGCACGATGGACTGATGGACCGGCAGTGGTCACCAGCAGCAGTCAGCATCGATTGGATGCACTAAGAGTTTTGCACATTTAATACACTTATCCCAACTCGGGAAGCAATATCTTCACCAAAGATGTGCTGGTGTGATAGTTTGGTTTTGTGGCAGCCTTGATGAGGCCAGGATTCCCAGTAGTTGGGCAGGTGAGCCGCCGCCCCCCTCTCCCCCCCCACCCCAGGTGTGACAGAACATAATGTAAGCAAGATGACGTAGTTGTCCTCATACTGTGAGCAGCCACGCAGCTGGGGGATGACTAGGGTGTAATGCTACCCCGATGCAGGACCCCACCAGGTCATCCGTTTGAAACCACCAGCTACTCCCTGGGAGGAAGATGGCACTTTGTACTTCCAGTCTCAGAATCTCACAGGGCAGTTCTACCATGCCCTTTAAGGTCACCAGAGTTTGGCATTGACAGGATAGATGTGAGTCTGGTTTTCGGCTACCTCTCTGATCAGATCGTAGTCTTGGTGGACTTGGAGGAGCATTCCTTGGGGGTAAGAAGTGGTTTATTCTTACTGAGCAGACTCTGTGGGAAGACCTGTTTCTTTTATGTGCCTGGATCCTGCATCTGTCTCCCCTGTGGGAAACTGGGGACTGGGAAGAGAGTGTGCGTGGACAATTCTTTTCACTCGTAATTTGGAAGCCTGGAAGGCCAGGATTCTAGTGGAAGGAGAATCCTCCAACCTTCACATTTGTAGGTTGGAGATTTCTCTTAATTAAAAATCATTCCCCACAATATCCTTCCACAATAGAGACACCTTAATGATACCTACTGCATGCACATGGATGATGTCCATCCTGTCAGAGGACAACTACCTAGAAGAGCAGATGTGTTTCCGTTGTTCTCCCCACTCTACAGGTAGTCAGCTCCCTGCTGCCTGCCCAAGTACTGGTACTGGACTACTTCCCCAGTGAGCCAAGGGATATCCAGACACTGCCCACCTTGTTATGCCTGTGATGGACTGTGATTGATGAGGCTTGCTAGCCCCCCGATTATATAGGCTTGTTAGAGAGTACATTCTCCCACTGTCATTTCTTGCTTTATGCAAGAAGTGAACAGCTTACATTTTTTTGTCTTTTTCTTTTTTCCCTTCAACTGCACAATTGTTCCATAGAACCCTTTTGGTTATGGGCTGCCCCTGTGCTCATAGAACTTTGGTTCTTGGGCCTTGAGTCCATACTGCTTTCCAACTGAGAATTCATTTTCTTCTGCAGCCACAAGCTTCAGTAGACGACCTTGGATTCCTTACTTCTCCCCTTACCAGCCTGTAGCTTTCCTGCTTCTGAGTTCCTCTGGTGCTTCTTCACGCATCAGTCCCAGTAGGTCTGCGAGTCAAGGCATGCCTTCAGCCAACCACAGACCTGGGCTGGACTTACTTTCTTCTACAACTGTATGAGCCATTTTCCTGAGTTGTGTATTCCTTATTTCATATACTCATGGAAGCAACGCGATTGCACTTCTCTAGAGAACCCAGCGTAATATGGTTTGTCAGATGCATTTATGAAAAAGAAAATGAGGCACAAAAAAGCTAAGTGTCAGGTGGTACAGATGTACTTATTCTCTGATGGATTGGCAGTCGCACCATGCTAGGAGTTTCCACTGGAAACTCTTACCTTATTTACAAAGAAAGGGCTTGGACAGGCACTCAATAAATTTCAGTGATGTGACAGATGATGGGGTAGACACTTAGGGGAAAGAAGACCTATTAGCCCCTGAAAACTAAGTCATCCTCAGCCTGTCCCCAAGGTTACACAGCTTTGCTTTCCACAAGGACAGATTTGTGCCAGGAACTAAAGAATTAAGATTCAGTGACCCAAGGGTGACAGGCAGCCATACGGAGATGCCACCTGAGGTCAGAGCACAGTGTGAGTAACTGTCTGGAGAGTCCAGGATGACTTCACAGAGGAATGACCTTGCAGTAGAGTCTTGAAGGACAGGGAGACTGCCAGGTAAACTGGGTGAGGATGGCATTCAAGGGACATAACAATCTGAAAAGGACTTCACCAGTGAGAAGAGCAGAGAGTCAGAGAATGAAGAAAGACACTCACTTGCTGGGCCAGTAGGGTGGACTTTGTGCTGTTAGCCACAGAAACACATCCCCAGGCTGACGACTCTTCAGAGAATTAATCTAATCACCATGTCCTAATTGTTGCCCAAGGAATTGTCATAATTCTGTGTAGCTGTTCTTCCCATTGCTAGTGTTAATTCCAAGAAGACATTATCACATACAAATGATCTTTTGCTTACTATAAACTGTATGCACAACATAGGAATGTATCGAAGACTCCACCTTCCCTACATGTTGTGATTCCTTTAGAATACTGTAAATACCATGCTGGTCGGTTGTCATGCAAGTCACAAAGCAATGATGCCAATGTTGATCTGTATGCTACATCTTAATGCACATCTAAATTCTTTTGATTTGCAGGGGGCGGGGTGGGTAAAATTGGATAAAATTGTCCTGATACTGCTGGCGCACTACTAACCAGTTGCTCTGCATATGGGCAGAGACTGTTCTTAGGTGTTTAAAGATGTACTACTGAATATGATCATTTTCAAGACAGGTTTCAAAGAAGGATGATCTTGTAAACACAACAAGCACAGCAAATAAACCTGTTGCTGGCTTGTCCACTGGACTCACGATGACGTCATGTGTTGCCAAGTAAAACTGCGTTCCCTAAGGTGTCCTTAGCTGAAATCTTGAAAACAGAAAGCCACCACTTTCTTCCACAGCACTACTGGGTAGGTCTACACTGCCAATTTTTAGGTTAACAACCTGAAACACCAATTCCATCAAGCCTAACTGCTGTTTGGCATTTCTGAGACTTTAACCCTTCTTAGGCATAGAAAGTCTCATTTTTCTGTAGAGCTTGATGGGTCTGGACAGCTGGCCTTGTGGTTAGCAGTTGAGCATGTAGTCTAACAGGATACCAGAACTTGGTTTGAACCATCCAGAGGCCTTCCAAATTGATTAGCTTGAAAGAAAACTCAGTCATTGCAATAGCTTTGCAAATTTTCAGGCCCTATTTTATGGCATAAATATACTATTGGTTATATAAAAATGTACAAATAACAGAAGATATACTAGACCTTTTGGACATCTTACAAATTAAACACATCGAAAAGATTTCTCCAAGGGAGTAAAAAGAAAACCTACAGACTGGGAAACACATTTTTTTTTGGCCATGATAGATTGCATAAAGGGCTAATCTCTATCTAGAGAATAAAAAGTTTCAATACCTCAACAACAAAAAGGAAAATAATCCAATAAGAAATGGATAGAAGATGTAAACAGATACTTCACCAATGAAGGTATTTAAGCAACCTGTCCCAGAGAAGTAGTGAGACCTCCGCAGCTGAGGGAGCCAAGGTTATATAGTGCTATAAATTGGATGCCATACCACCTTTTGCTACCTTTCCAAACAAGCTCCTCCTCCCCAACACAGAAACCTATGTGTACATGAGCATTCCCCACATGGATGCTTTGTGGACCACACCAGTTGACATTTATGGAAGAACCACCTAGTGACTTTTAAAATGTAGACTGAAATTTAGTATAGGGGGATATAGAAATGTATAATTCTCAGCAGGGTGTCCAGGTAGAATGAATTGGTCTGATGCTCTGTTCTCAACCTATCATAAATACCAGCATTGTAGACCTTTTCCTTTGTCTTACTGAAATAGTGCTTAAGAGTCTCAGATTGACCCTAGGGGTCCCAATGCACAGAAATGGACTTGACAACCTCTCTCAGCAGCAACAATAGGAGTGGAAGCAGACTACAGTGACGCTCTGGCACAGAGATGGCCATGTCAAGGAACACAGTCTAAGCTGATGGTGCATGGTTCTGAATCTGTCATATGGAAACTACTAATTGTTATATATTGCCACCAAAAATAAATACTTAAAAAAAAAAAGGAACTTAGGGTTGGGAAAAGAAATACAAAAGCAGGTTCTAAGTACTATGTTTCCATAAGTCTAAATGTCCTTACCACTGAAATGGAGACTAAGAGTAGTTACCTGATTGATTGTTGTGTGAAGCTGAAATAAGATGCAGGAAAGTGTGGCAGTCACATAATCTGGTGTCAATTTGAGGATTAAGAGCATAGGGGTGGAGTCTAGTCTGTCAATATGGGTAGAATCAATGAGACCTCCGTGGGGGCATGTCTGAGAATTCTGGAAAATGTGGTCATTCTTGGAGCTGGGTGATATTCTCTCTCAGCTCACTTCCTTGGAGACACTCACTCCCATGGAGACACTCACCGGAGAAGGCTGACTCCCTATGAGACGTCCCTGAGGAGAAGCCGCATGGACCTACCCTGATGTGGCCAGAAACTTGGACCTAGAGAAGCCATTTGGAGACTTCTGCCAGCTCTGCAATGCTTACAGCACCACTGGGTTCAAAGAGTTTCTACCTATTGGCTTGTGGTCAGTCTGTATTTTAGATCACAGCATATGTTTCATGAGTCTGAAGAGGACTTATAGATTGGTATCGAATATATGGGCTAATATCAGCCTTATGACCCTGGAGTGGACTGGGTTGGGATGTTTTAATGTATGATCACCCTCTATATAAAACTCTTTTATATACATATGCATGCATATGAATTTGTTTCTCTAGTCTACCTGGACTAACACAGGAAGGAAGTGAGCACAGTCTTAACTGGGATCATTTAAATTCCCCAACAGAGGGCAGAACATTGTACTGAGAAAAGACCCGGTCGAATGGTACTAGGCACCAAAGACTGTTCACAGAAGGTGTCTTCAAATCCTTAAAGTCCTTCTTGAGCCCTCATGATGGTAGTTGGATGTGCTGGGAAGGGAGGGAATAGAACCCTGGAAGATTTCCAAAATCCAGCTCTCTGTGAGTGAGGAGTGCTGCTGTCCAGCCAGGTGCAAAGGCAGCTATTTGGAAAGACTCCTGAATAACACTTCTTTGGGTAATCAAAAATATAAAACCACCACACAAACATTTTTGCCCCTGTATTATTAATTACCTTTTGGGACAGAAATAAAACAAAACAAATTGCCCCTGCTGAGTAGCGTGATAACCAGACACAGCACCAGATGAGCTAAGGCTGCTTCATGCCAGAGACAAATAGGGTCTGCTCAGTGCCAAAGATAAATTAGACCGTCTCATCTCCTGCTGGAAATAACCCTCAAAATACAAAAGCAGGTTTGCAGGGCTCAGCAGCCTACACACGCGCGTATGCACACACGCACAAACCACTCGCACATGGCTGTATCGCAGGCTGCACTCACTTCTGGGCTTCTGAGAGACCATTTGAAGGGTAATTTAATGCTGGTTAGGCAAGAGCTTATCTCTGCAAAAGGAACATTCCCTCTTAACTAAACAATCATTTTCTGGCATTATTAAAATAACTTCCTATCAGTGGTCTGTAATTATGCTGCCTGGAAATAAGCACCCTGACAACCAAGCACCTCTGTGAGAACAGAGAACACCCCCTGTCGCTCAGAAATCACAGTCTGGAGCACACCCTGAAAGCCCAGGTTCTCCCCAAGAGAAGGGTGCATTCCTTGAGATGCTACATATCTCAGAGGATTCCTCACAGGCTGGTAGCCAACAGCAAGTACCTGAGTGTGATGACCTGTGTTACTTGTGGCTGTTAGCTTCTGTCAGTGGGGTCCAGCTCATGGAGAACCATGGAAGAAAATGCTGCCACCTTCTGCCTCAACCCCAAGCGCATCAGAGTCTCTGTTTTCTGAGGGTTTTCTTTCCTTTCTTCTTTTTATTTTTTATCATTTCATTGGGGGCTCCTACAGCATTGATCACAATCCATACATCCATCCATAGTGTTAAGCACATTTACACATATGCTGCCATCATCATTTTCAAAGCATTTTGCTTTAGCTCATTTTCCCCCTCCCTCCCTCAGGATCCCTTGATAATTTCTACATTTTTTCCATGTCTGTGTTAGACAGGGTTCTCTAGAGAAACAAAACTAGGACACTAATAATTCTCTCTATATATTTAGATAGATAGAAAGATATATAACATAAGGAATAAACAGTTAACTAATCAATACAGCAGCACAAATGGCTCAGTAAGAGACTTAATAATTGCATTCAATTAGTTTCTACAGACCCTGTGCTACCATGCAGGTTACTGGTCCAGGGCAAAGGAGACAGAGAAGGACTCCAGGGTAGAGGCAGAAGGGAAACCCAAGAGGAAGAGTGAGTTAGGGTTCTCTCCATGACAGGGAGATACTGCAGGACAGTGAAGTTGTAGAAAAGGCGGGCAAATGCACCCAAGTTAGTGCCTGCACTGTCACTAAAGTATGAGTCAAATGATGATTCTATCGAAAGCAAAGACGGGGGTGTAGAAGGCAGGGCAGTGGAAAGTATTGAAGTTGAAACTACAACAAACATAATAGAGATTACAAGAGATGAAAAAATGATTTGCCCAGCAACAGGTAGAAAAGACCTGCTTTCAGTTAAAGTACTGCAAATCATGAATTCACAGGAACTCAAAACATGTTAATTGAATTTCTACTGTCAGCCAATAGATAGCATCATGATAAACAAAGAAACAGAGAAAAAAAAATGAAGCGACAAGCTGACAAGGGACCCGCAATCAATGTTCATAGAAGTAGCAGTCAAGAGGTCAAAGGACACATTACATTGGGTAAATCTGATGCACTAGACCTCGATAAAGTTTTGAAAAGCAAGAATGGCAATGGGCTATGGTATGCCAGACTCAAACCATGGTATTTTCCATCATCCCTTATGCTTGTGAAAGTTGACACTGAATAAAGAGAATATAGAAGACCTAAGATGACTTGATATATTTGAAATATGGTATTGTGAAGAATATTAAAAGTACCATGAACTACTAAAAGAACCAATAAATCTGTGTTGTTGTTTTTCGTGGGCATCACTGCCCCTGGTGGGAGTAGGAGGCCTAGCCTTGCTTCTGGAGAGGTGCTGCTGGATTTGAACCACCAATTCTCTGGGCCACAGTCCCGCACACAACCACTACATAACCGGGGCTCAACACAATAAATCTATGTCAGAAGAAGTACAGCTAGAATGTTTCTTAGAGGCAAGGGTGATGAGACACTGGCTCACCCACTTTGATATATTGACAGGTGAATCTAATCTCTGGAGAAGGGCTTCATTCTTGAGAGTCTAGGGAACCTTATACTTTAGTTGGGAGGCAGCTAAATAAATGCTGCTACTGTTAGGAACATTGGAAGCAATTCCAATTCATAGTAAAGCCATGTGATAGAGTACTAGTTTGTATTGGCTCTGATCTCTATAGAAGCAAATGTCCAGGTCATTCTCCTGCAGAACCACTGGGTGGATCTGAGACATTTTCTTTTCTTTTTTTTTTTTCTTTAAGCACTTAACCGCTGTGCCAAAAGGGACCCTGGACCAACAAACAAATTACAATTCAGTGGGGGATGAACAGCCATGACTTTTGATGGGTAGAGAGATATGTGAACATCAAAAGGAGTCCAAGTGACTATGAAAATTCTGTTTTAGGGATAGGACTTGATGAAAGCCTTCTAGCCTCACCGAGGACATGAGTTTGAAGAGTAGAGAAAATAGTTTGGCATCAAATGGAAACATTTTTTCTAATCAGTCAGAGAGCTCTTATAGCTTTTGAGGTAAGTGTGAGGACAAGGAAAGAAGATAGTTAAGGTAGGTAGAGAATACGACTTCAAACACCACTGGAGTCACCATGGCTGGAAACCAACATAATGGCAACTGGTTTATTTTGTGGGTGGTGGCTAATTTACGTATGTTTTATATGTGTCCATAAAACAGCTCACACAAGTCTTAAAAAAAAAATCTTTGTAAACTGCTGACTCTGCACTGACTGAGCCAATCTTGCCCTGCACTGGTCTTCAAAATGGAAGTGCAGCTACGAGGATTAGTCAACACAGGCCACCGGGTTCTCTTTCTGCCCTTGACACAGGGCACAACGCGAAGAAGTGATGAGAGCAGCTCTCCGCGCAGCTCTGCCCCAGGCTTAGCCGAACGGACCAGAAGGTGGCCTCGACATGCCTGGGTGAGCAAGCCAATCCAAACTTACAGAAAACAAGACTCACGTCTGGCCCAGGACTTAGAGGTACACAGACTTATCCCAGAGCGCAGTTGGTGGTGTACAAAAGGAACACATTTTCAAACAATCAAAGCTTCCCATTTCCATTTAAAAGTCATTTAATGGCATGCAGTTCCAGGGGTTTCTTATCCCAATGTAGACTTGAGCAAGACTATCACTCCTAACCATAACCAAAACAACAACACATTTTCTCATTTCACAGTCGTCAGCCATTTAAAACATCAGAACTACAATAATCCCCCTTACACCTTAGTAGTGAAAATCCCTGAATCTCAGGATAATCTCATCAAACCATTTCATTTTCTGGGAAAAGAACATTTCTCTTGGCTTTGAATATTTCTGCAAATTTTTAATATAAGTTGGCAACAACTTTGGAAGAATCAAGGGGAGAAAATGAAATGAGATTTTTCTTTGTCACAAAGTTTGAATTTTGTCATGCTTAGAAATCTGAAAGCCCACTATCATTGAGTTGATTCATAGTCATGTTGACCCTGTAGGTCCCAGAAGAACTGTTCCTTAGGGTTTCTGAGTCTCTAAATCCTTTTCAGATGAGTTAGTCTCATTGTTTTCCTGCAGAGTGGCTGGTGGGGTGGAACCACTGATGTTGGTGGACATGAGTATAATCACTCAGTGTTCCCCAAAGTGGGCAATTCCACCCCTTGGGGGCTGCTGGTAGGATCCAGGGGTTAGCCTGCAAAATCAGGTGCTGCACTTTATCCTAGATTATGGGAAATGGTATGAGATCTTTAATATTCCAAGATGGAAAAGAGCTGAGTTGTTGCTTTCTAAAATGGGAATAGTAGGCAAAATAAATTTGGAAATCTGTACTATAATAGAAAAAAAACCAAACAAACCCCAAGCCAACCCTAAAAACATTATCACTGAGTATATTGACTGAAAAATATTTCTCTGTATTATTAGGCATTTCCTTTCTAAATTCTAGTGTGTTAATGTAGTCACATAAATAAATAAGTAGGTGCCACCCACCACAATATGACTGATATACATGGTGTCACATGTACATTGGAAAAATATTGAATTGGCAAATACTGTGCTAGACATGTTTTTATAGCAATTTTAAAAAGGTGTCACCAGCTCTTTATTTAATCCCCAGTGGCATCATTTCCCTAAATTAAGGCTTCTGTGAAGAGATGATAGAGTCAGAAGGGTCAAAGAATATTATGGATTGAGTACAATTTTGGAATAGAGCTTTTTATGTTATATGGGGGAACCTGTTTTATAGCAATTATCTCTGAGACAAAGGAGAGAGATACATAGATAGAGAGGGAGAGAGAGCTAGTTTCAGGGTTCAGAGGAGGAGCTATAAATAGGTCACCAAGGAATGGAGGCAAAATGAAGACAGGGTCCTTCCTCCCAAAGAGCCCCAAAAGAGGGAAAGCATTCCTCTCGAGTAAAAACCATACCCACCCCACGGCCTTCAAGCTGACTCTGAATCACAGCAACTCCATATCGGGCCTCCTAGACTCTAAACCTCCATGAAAGCAGACACATGACCTTGCTCTCTTTCAACTGGCTGGTGAGCTTGAACCACTGACCGTGCCCTCAGCAGATCAGCGCCATCCACCAGTACCCCTAGCACTACCAGCACTCCTTCCCTTACACTCTTGCAGTGAGCACCCAGACTTCGTAATTCCAGTCTTGGAAATGGTGAAAAATCATATTTCTGTTTGTTAAAGCCTCCTACTAATGGCATTTCTGCTATCGCAGCATTAGGAAACTGAGGGGGTGTGTCACACTTTCTCCAATGACAGCCAGGAAACAGACTGGCAAACCGCGTGCATCACATGTAAGTCATAGTTCCTTATAAGGGATGGGGGCTTCCTTACATTATAATCAGCATACATAGGCTATTAAAAAACAACCCTGTAGGAATGGGCAGAAAAACAAACCCAATATGGGTCTAATAATGGGTCTGACTTAGACAACGAAGACTGCCAACTCCCGCACTCATTTTCCCCCATTTTAAAACGGCATTGAATCAAATCTTATACTGTTCTGACTCTCACAACGAGAAAGAAAGGGTGAATTCTAGAGTTTATGTCTTTAATTTCCCCAGAATACCCCCTATGGTTTAGATCTGTTACTGTTATCACCCAAAACCTTAACACTTGTACATTCATTGATTTGCATGTAAGCCTCTGATTTCTACCTGTCCCATCCACCTCACATTCTAAGGCTGAGCAAATGCCTGGACACTTACAGAGCCCAATGTCAGCACAGCCTGGCAGTGGATTCCTTTTCTATGGAAGAAATGTGGCTGCTGGTCTGGCTGAACTAAGATTTGGTTAAAACCAGTACCTGTGTTTCAATCATTTCTATTATCTCACAAAATCCTCAATGCACAGTTGAAACTCCACAGATATGGGTTTAAACCTCATACTAATCTTATTGTTCCACTCCTCACCCCCAAATAAAACATCTGGTAGACTACCAAGAATGACCCTGTGACTTAAGTATAAAGAGTTGATGTCTCTTGTTGCAAAAGGACACCCAGTGATTTAATTTCTAGCAGCACAATTATAAAAGGCCATGAGACAGTGATATGACTTATTGAGAATATGAATTTCTCTTGTCTTCATAAATGATAGGAGTGGGCAAAAAAGTTTGCCTGTTTTAATTCTCTCAATTTATTTTTCTTCCCCTGATTTCTTTTGCTTCTTTCCATATTTTGAATTTTTTTCTCCTTTCTTGAACCTTTTTATTACTGTCTCCATGGTGCTAGGGACCATGCTGGCTGTTGTCACTTAGAAAATACTACCTCAGGTGAAGGGAAGAACCACCAACAAATCTGGGGAATTTGAGCTTATGAGATTTGCTCAACATTTCTTATATATACGCAAATCTGCTGTGCATACCACTTAAAAGTACTGAAAAGCAAAGATATTACTTTGAGAACTAAGGTGCACCTGACCCAAGCTATGGTATTTTCCATGGCCTCATATGCATATGAAAGTTAGACCTTGAATGAGGATCCAAGAAGAATCAATGCCTTTGAATTATGCTGAGAAGAATATTTAAAGTACATGGACTGCTAAAAATACAAATTAATCTGTGTTGGAAGAAGTAGGGACAGAGTGCTCCTTAGACGAAGGATTGTGAGATTTCTTCTTACTTACTTTGGACATACTGTAAGCAGAGACTGGTCCCTAAAGAAGGACATCATGGAGAGAAGTGAAAAGGAGGAACGGCCTCAAGGGCATGGACTGACACAGGGGCTGTGACAATGGGCTTACGCCTAGGAACAATGGTGAGGCTGGCTTGGGACCTCAAGGTGTTTCATACTGTTGAGCAGAGGGTCACTAGGGGTCAGGACCATGTCCATGGCAGGTAACAACAACAGGGCAAAGAGCAGGTCACAGACATGTGTCTCTCTCGAGCTCGCATTACTATACAGTTCTGCCTCTCCCTTTCTAAGTGCTGAGAAAGGATGTCAGTCCATATGCTTTTTGACAATGGTCAGTAAGAGTCTAGCCTTCATTTTTGGGCTCTAGGTGGCCGAAGTTGTTTAGCCTTCCCCTCTCTGAAAGGCTGGCAGTTCAACTACACCCATAGTCCATAAGTCAAGGCTAGTAATCTGATTGGAAAATCACAGACTAAAAAAATCTATAGAACTCTCGTTCTCTGCTCACATAAAGGCACTATAAATCAGATTTCATGGCAACTGACAACAACTGACAACAACAACAACAACGCATCTTTCCTTTTAAAAACGGAAAAAATAAGAGTTGTATTTTTCTTTTTATAAAGACCTAAAGTGAACTGGGATTTATTAATGCAATTCTAATTTTACTTTTTCCATTTGAATGCCTGGCTCTTGTTATAAAAAAGGCACTCCAATATAAATTATTTAAATGGAATCATTCAAGGAATAATTATTTACACACGTCTCGCATTTTTTTGGTTAAAGGAACTGTCTCTTTAAGTGATTTGTTCATGAATTTCTTCTTCATCTTCTTTTTTTTTCTTGTTCATGATTTTCACTGTAATCCAATAACTGCTTGGTGCTGAGGAGGCTGAATTTTTCATTTGAATTCTTATATTTAAGTTTTTACATGACTGGCTACAACCCCAGGGTATGGGCAATTTGTAATGTTAGCATTTTTTTAAGATGCTGAATATTAAAATCTACTTTTGTATTTCAAGGGTTATTTCTAATTACATGCACAATTGCTGATCCATCTGCCTACTACATAGATGTCTGTGGTTATCTATGCTTGAATAATTATTGAAAATTAAATAACACCATAAACAGTCAAATTAATTTCTTTGAGCACACACCAAAGGCAGAAAAGCTGCACTAAGATTAAGTATGATTTTCCCCAAGTAACAGAAAGACAGGCTTTATTCACTGACTCATTTTATAACTGAATTTGTCACTTTTTATTTTCATTTGAGAGACTTAAAAATAAACACCAGCAGCCTGAAATTTAAAACAAGCAATGCCTCAAAACCTAAGAAGTATTATTGAAGAGCAACATCTTATTTGGAGGAGGAATTCAAAATCTTAATGTAAAGACATTTAGATTATATCAGAAAAACTTCATAATGTGTATGATTCCTTTGACAGCATCACTAGTTTTTGCAAGAAATGCTTTGAGTGTATTAAAGTACACAGAATTATAAAACAAGAAACATGTCTTGACCTGCATGCTCTTTCTGAAGTAGCATCCACTCATTGCTAAATGTGGAAGGGCTGACCAACAGCATCTGTGCAAATTGCTATTCCAATTATTCCCAGTTCACTTACTGCCTTTGAGTTGATTCTGACTTGCAGTGATTTGATATAACATTTCTGGGATGGTACAAGAGCACAGAGACTCATGGGAAAAAAACCAAAAAAGTTTAATTATGAGATATTTCTATCTGTCTCTCTCTCTCTCTCTCTCTCTCTCTCTCTCTCTCTCATGCACACACACACACACACACTCACAATAGAGAAGGACAATATTACCTAGATCCAAGCTGCCAGGACTCATATTCAGGATATCTGAGAGTATTTGTTGGTCTCTAGAGTATTTGAAAGGAGCGCTGGTGGTGCTGGGGACCCAGTTCTGCAGCTTGCCACTGCCCAGTGAGATCAGAGAAGAAAATAAGTGGGCAGATACAAGCAATCTCTCTGAGGTTCAGACTCATCAAGCCCAGTGAGGTCCAGCATCAGGAGTTTGGGTTATGCTCAAGGACTGATTTAAGTAGTAGCTCCATGACCTGTTGGGAGGAGGCAAACTCAAGCACTGCTCTGTGGAACAGAAGACAAGAAACTCCAGAGCAGGAGAAGCAACTACAGAGGTTGGTGGATGTGGCTTCCTGACATGGCAAAGTATCTCTTGAGGTCATTCTGGTTTCAAGCAGAAAAGTAGAGTAACACAGGAAAGAAAAGCTATTCCCTGTTAGGTCTGTGCTCACTGAAACATAACAGTCAAATTAATTTCTTTGAGCACACACCAAAGGAGGAAAAGCTGCACTAAGATTAAATATGATTTGCCCCAAGTCAAGTCAACATGGAGTTTAAAGCAGAGATGAGAAGATAAGGCAGCAGGCAAGTTCACTCACCACCTCTCAGTGACACTACAGGGCAAAGTGGGACTGCTCCTGTGAGTTTCTGTCCCTCTGTAAATCTTTGTGTGTGTGTGTGTGTGTGTGTGGCATCACTGCCCTGGTGGGAGTAGGAAGTGCAGCCTTGCTCCTGGAGAGCTGTTGCTGGATTTGAACCGTCAACCCTGTGGGCCGCAGTCCCACACACAACCACTACGCCACCGGGGCTCGGCTCCCTCTGTAAATCTTTATGGGAGCAGAAAGCCTTCTCTTTCTCCCCTGGAGGATTTGGTGGGTACAAACTGCTGAACTTGTGGTTAGCAACCCTACACATAATCCATTATACCGCCCAGGCTTCTAAGAGAGGTATGCATGTGTGTCTCTGATAATTCCATGCTTGTGGGACCGTACAGAACACCATCAGGTGAATCAGGGAAATTTACAGTTCTTAATATGCTATCCTGTTACCTGTGAACCGCAGTGAGTTGTAGCCACCACATACACTCTATTTGTTGGACTCTTCCCACCATCTAAGATGCAATAGGCATTTAGTCCATCTTATTGAGTTAGTTCATGAGTGAATTACTTCTGTTTCTAAATCCTCTGTACATTCAGACCACAGTGAACTCTGCTGTTTTCAACTACTAAAGTACTTCTTATCTGTGATAGTATTTTGTTTCTTTTAACAAAAATTTAAATCATTTTATTGGGGGCTCTCATAACTCTTATCACAATCCACACATACATCCATTGTGTCAAGCACATTTTTTACATAAGTCACCATCATCATTTTCAAAACATTTTCTTTCTACTTAAGCCCTTGGTATCACCTTATTTCCCCCATGCTACCCCCTCACTATCTTATGAAACCTTGATTATATATATATATATATATATATATATATATATATATAATTACACTGACTGCTATCTCCCTTCACCTACTGTTCTGTTGTCTGTTGCCCAAATCCTCTGGGAGGAAGTTATAGATAGATCATTGTTATTGGTTCCCCCTTTCTCCCCTTCCTCCCTCTCCCCCTTCTCTTATGGCTTCTCTCATCTTTGGTCCTAGAGGTTTATCTGTCCTGGATTCCCCGTGTTTCCAGATCTTGTCTGTAACCCTGTGCATGCTCTGGTCAAGCTAGATTTGTAAGGTGGAATTGGGGTCATGACAGTCATAAGGGTAGAGAGTTTTAAAGAACTGGAAGAAAGCTGTATGTTTTATCAGTGCTATACTGCATCCTGACTGGCCTTCTCCCTGCAACTGTTCTGTAAGGGGAATCCAGTTGCCTACCAATGGGCTTTGCGTCTCCACACTACACTCCCCTTCATTCACAATGATAAGATGCATTTGTTCTTTGATGCCTGATACTTGATCCATCAGCCCCTCGTGATCACACATATTAGTGTGCTTCTTTCACGTGGGTTTTGTTGATTCTCAGCTAAATGGCTGCTTGCTTATCTTCAAGTCTTTAAGACCCCAGATGCTATATCATTTGATAGCTGGGAACCATTAGCTTTTTTCACCACATTTGCTTATGCACCCATTTTGTCTTCTTTGGTTGTGTAAGGGAGGTGAGCATCATGGAATGCCACGTTATTAGAACAAATTGTTTTGCATTAAGGGAGTACCTGAGTAGAGGCCCACTGTCTGTCTGTTACTGTTACCATAATATTTAACATAAAATATATGTGCAATGATTTTCCCTAGCCTTATATATTTACATATGTACATGCGTGCATTTCAACCTTTATAATTGTTCTTTGCCTTCTAGTTCTTTCCTCTATTTTCTTTTACATCCAAATTTATGCCATTGTTTATGTCTTGTGTGTGGAAGTCTTCCTTCCCAGCATTTTTAATGCTTTATTATCTCAATACCACTTCTTCCCAAATCATAATTACCACTGGAGCTAATCTGCAGTTGAAGCCCCTGATTCAATGGTTGAGCCCTCAGAAGGCAGAGGAAAGATTGGTCGTCAGCGGTTGGAACTCACCAATGGCCACATCTGAGAAGGTACCTGATGATCAGCTCACATAGGAATGAGAGGCTTGCAAACCCGGTGGGGCAGTTATACTCTGATATATAAGGTTTATAAAAATGGAAATCAGCTCAACAGCACACGACAGCAACAAGTGGGGCAAGCAGCACATAGCTAATGAGATGAGAATCAAAATGTTTTGCAAATCGATAAATGTGTAATTCACTTGCCAAATACATTTCTGTGATAGCTATATAATCATTTGTCAATTTGATGATTCAGAATGTAGGGGTGGAGTCTAGCCTGTCATTCAGATCATAGTCAATGAGGCCTCTGCGTGGGCATGATCTTCTCCTGAGAATTCTGGGAAATCTGGTGGTATTTCCTCCTTGAAGGTAGGAAATACTGAAGGCAAGTATCTGTCGATTCCCTAGGAGACATTGAAGCTGGCAAGATACATGGACCTACCCTGATGCCACCAGACCTCTGAAGCTGGAACAGCCATGGAGAGACCTCTGTCAGCACTGATATGCTTACAATACCACTGGATCCAAAGACTTTCCACCCATTGACTTGTTATCATTCTGCATTTGGGGTCACTCATGTGTTTCATGAGTCTGAAGAGGACTTTATAGATTAGTATTGGATATATTAATGGCCTTGGACTGGACTTGGCTGGGGTGTTTTCTTATTACACAATTACCCTCTATATAAAACTCCCTCTTATATACTTGTGGGTGTTTATGTTTACTTGTGTGTCTAGCCTAATCAGACTAACACAGTTTCCTTATTTGTTAAGATGGGTTGGGGAATTTGTTGGGTTGCATAAACACTGAATGCTTTTGATTCTATGCTTATACTGAGAGGTAAATTCAGATACAACATATCACTCAGTACTTTGATATACTATATGGATAGAAACATATACTTTATCATCTTAGAATTCATACATCAAGATAAAGTATACTTCTAAATCTAATCTCTACTCAAAGAAAGTATAGAAGGACACTGACTTTGCAAAGCATCTCTCTAAAGACCCAAGCAGACCCATGTCAATGGCAGTTCCAGGATGAAATTTATAAAGAAACATGTTTGTGCACACACATACAAAACATGGACACTATTTAAAATGATAGAGAGAGAAAAAGACATGTGTGACATGCAGGTGAGAGGAACAAGGTAATTCCAAAATCCTAGCTTTCTCTTGGCAGGGGATTTGGGGAAGAGCTTGCCAACTGTTGGTAACTGCTGCCAAGGACCAGGACTGCTGTGCTCAAATTGCTGGCAATGGCCACCTATTGTTTGTGAATTTCTGTCTTAGCAGGCGACTCTGCAGAGAGCCCACTCAGGTCAGCAGGGAAGTCAGAAGAGAACAACTGGAGGAAGGGGGCACCAATAAAGATATCTCTGGGAAGATCCCAAACCTTTAGATAGCAGGTATGTATTTAAATCTGTAGATGGATCTAGCCTCTAAAAAACACATAAGATAAAATGAATAATTACACATTCTAATTGCCGAATATTTATTTACAAAAGCTTGATGAGCAGTGTGATCGTTTTTGTGTGTGCCACCATGACACCTGCAAGAAGATATGGGTAGAGCCTAACCTGTGATCAAGTTGCAGCTTGAAGACCTCCTTTGGAGGTGTGACTGAGATAAAGGGCCCTCCCCTGGGGAGGCCAGTCTCTCTCCTCTCTTTCTGCCTCCACCTTCCTCTTGACTAGACACACTGAGCCCTGCACAAGCCCGGTGATGAGGCCACTGCCACTGGATCCACACCACTGAACCCACTGGCCTGTGATCTCCCTGCATTCTGCATCATTACATATGGCTGTATGAGTCAGAAGAGTGCTTTATGGACTAATATCAAATTATGGACTTGATCTGGACTAGGCTGGGATGGTTGCTTGATGTATAATTAGTTATCAATATAAAGCTTTCCCTTACATATTTATGAGTATCATTTGGTTTATCAACCCAGCCTAACACAAGCAGCTTACTGACTCGCTTCATTTGATGGCTTATTCGTCGAAACTGGCGTGTGGGTGGGTGGGTAATGCAGTTTAGAAAGCCTGATCAAAATGACCCAATTGAAAATATTTATGTGGTAGCTATATAATCATTTGTCAGTTTGAGTGGTTTAAGAGTGAAGGGGTGGTGTCCAGCCTGTCAATCAGATCATAACCAATGAATCCTCTGTGTGGTCATTGTCTTCTCCTTAGGATTCTGGGAACTCCCGTAGTCCTCCTTGGAGGCAGAAGACACACTCTATCTTGACTCACTCCCTGAGAGACTCTCTACTAACAGGACACAAGATATAAAACTCTCTCTTATACTTATGTGGCTACCTAGGAATTTGCTTATCTAGTCCACCCAGACTAACACAATTTGCTTGGGGAACTTAAATTCAAATAGCACCTCTTTTAGGGTTTAATTTCTTAATGCTATATGTTAAAATGCTATATTCTGTATATACTCTAGTATAAGCTGAGTCTTTCAACACAATTTTTATGCTGAACAAGTCACCCAGTCTTTTATGGTAAAATCAGGTGCCCTGGCTTATACAGGAGTATATAGAGTAACATCAAATTTCTTTTTTTTAAATAAATATTAGAACCATTTAATTGAGAGCCAATACAGATATCACATCATTCCATAGTTCAATTACATCAAACAGTATTATACAATTGTGACCACAATGTGTTCCAAAACATTTTCTTCCTTCTTGAACACCTGGAAATCAGCTCCCCTACACACTTCTCTCCTGCATGTCACCTCAGGAAACCTTATTCAACTCATTGATTGTAAAGGTTCATCGGCTTTGGGTTTCATAGACAAAAGTAAAAAACATAGAGCAACAATTCAAGAGGGCTTCTCATAATGACAAATACATCTGTGATAAAGCCGATTACGAAAAGGGAAGAACAAGAATACAAACAGAAAATGTTGAAAACCATATCAGGCCTAATGTGTATCAGAATGGGGGAATCGAGTGACAGAGCTTAACCTGTCAAATTTGGCTTTACAATTGAAAAACTTTTCTCCAGTTCTGGCCAAATAGTAATCCAAGATTTGAAAAGCTCTGGAGTATATTAGCCAGAATTAAACCCTAACTCATTTATTTGCATGTACTGGACTTGGACATTTTATCTGAAACTCTCAGAGCCTCATTTTATTCATCTGTAAAATGCACATCACCACAATACCTCTCCCACTCTAGTTTGTTGGTATGAAATGAGTATTTTTGTAAAGCAATTCCTTTCACTAGAAAATGTGCGCTATTTCTCCTTATTCAACACATACTGAACAAAAATAGGATGATAAGTCAGTGAATCTGTTGTTCTTGTTGCTGAATGCCTAATAGCCACTTCATTTTCTCAACATCAGCTTTCTCTGTTATTACTGACATCATCCATGTAAGAGAGTAGTTGTATGCATGACATAATGGACGTTAAATATGATTGGCAAAGATACATCAAACTATGATAATTATAATTTTCATCATTGTCATCATAGTCATCTGCCTCTTCCTTCCCTAAATGACAATTAGTTGAGTCCCACAACATAATTCGTCTTCCAGATTATAGGGGCAATGCAACCCATAAACAAGTGAAAGAGGGTTTCACTGATTATTGAGTGAAAAATAAAATTAAATGGACTCTTTACAG
This sequence comes from Nesogale talazaci, assembly GCA_004026705.1. Classification (NCBI taxonomy): domain Eukaryota; kingdom Metazoa; phylum Chordata; class Mammalia; order Afrosoricida; family Tenrecidae; genus Nesogale; species Nesogale talazaci. The sequence continues at coordinate 75,095 of PVJH01004438.1, forward strand.
GAAAAGCAACAAAACCCATCTGGAATGGACTTCCTGATTTGAAATATTCTGATATATAATGATAGTTCCCTCTCCGAACAAAAGATGGACTACGGGTTGTTTTAATGAAAACACCCTGCTGCTGGAGACAACGTCTATGTCAAGAAAAAATGTGAATGAATCTGTGAGTAGCCAATAACATCTACTACCTTTTCAGATGAAGGGATAATTACAACATCTATATGCACTCAAAATAACTGTGAACATCAAAGATGTGTCTTTGGAATGGAGTTAAGTGCAAATAGGTGGTTTTGAAAAGATCTCAGACTGAAATGCTTCATAAAATTACAACCAGCCAAGAATCTATGCGAGCTAAGTTCTGCGTCTGTGCTAATTTGTTCAATTAAAATAGTTTCGAAAATGGGTATAAGTGTCTTAGACATTGAAATAGTATCATGATTCTGATACCAGAAAGACAGACTGGAACTTGTTCCATGTCTTCATAAGTTCATTTTCTCTATTTCTCTTCCTTCTAAGGAAAAGAGGATAATTGAAGACCCTGAAAGACAATCCAACTATGCCCTTGTGTGGAACCAGAGGAACCTTGGCAAACAACTGTGACTGGAGACAGTGACACACATTAGAAATTCCATACAGTTAGCATGAGCCAGGCTTCGAAAGTGTTACCCACAATTGGCTGGAAAAGCTGCAATAAAATTCACTCCATCTTCCCTTTCATAGGAGCAATCCAAGGCTCAGGGACGCGAAGGAAGATGCTATCCACCTGGCAAGTGACTGGACTGGCAATTACGTCCCAGTACACCTGAACTTACTATTCTATAAATGGCAAATCGGTCTCTAAGGCAAGATCCTCGTCTGTAAGCCTAAGATTTGGAAATAAGAAGGCGATCTTTAAGATCTCCGCTGAAATAAATATTGTTGATGGTGGTGCCCAGTAAGTCAATTCCAACTCATGGCAATGCCATTATGTTACGGAGTAAAACTGCTCTTTGGGGTTTTCTTGGCTGTAATCATAACGGAAGCTCATATCATAGGGTTTTTTCTTCTTTGGTACTTCTGCTTGAGTTGCAATGGCCGATCATAAGTGAACAGTGGAACACAAGCCATTTGCATGCCTAGGGATTATATGGATTGTCATTTGAATCTGCATTATAGGGCTCAATTCACTCCAGCACTGAGATCTGAGCTCCTGAGAACCTATGTTCCTTCAGATCTGTGTCTTTTCAATGGACTGGAAGTGTGAAGAGCTAAGACGTGCTCACTTGCAAGCTTTGTGTAGCCCTTCACACATCATCCAGAGAATAAATTCCAGAACAAGTTCCTGATCTTGTCTAGTATGAGTTCCAAAGAGCCCAGTCTATTTCCAGTGCTGGGTGGTCTCTTTCCTGGATCCAGCCTTCCTAGAGTGGGTCATGCCTCCTCATCCATAACTCCAGGACTGATGGTGGTCCAATGGCATGTTGCTTGCCTGGGGGAGCCCAGAGCTTAGACAGATGACCTGGAGTATTCCACACATATGCATGTGGGTCAAAACTAGGGGAAGAAGGGAAAAAAAGTTGAGTAGCATGTAGGCAGAGTCTGCTCACACCATTCTAGCATCTTCTGGTATTCAGAGGGCACAGAGAACTTTAATTTCAAAACTTCCCTTCCAGGTTTGAATATTTATCAAAGTCAGAGCATGGAACATATTTTATTAACAGTTTTGTTAGCTTGATTTATAACTTTTAAATATTTATACTAGAGGAATGTGAACCTCTGTTTCTTTCTTATTGATTCCAGACCTGAAAATATTAAGGCCATAGGCATGTTTTGTTTGGTTAATACAAAGCATTATTTTTGTTTTTTTCTTTCCTTTTCTGTTTTGTTTTTCTTCCCCAGCATGGACAAGCCTACACAAAAATCTGGTGCTCTCACATGAGAGCTGTGATCTGTAGTACCTCTTGAAACAAGTGAAGATCTGGCCACTGGAGTGCAGCATTCCAGTAAATGCTCATTCTCTGCTTTAAGAAGTGGCTGCCCCTTTCCGGAGTCCTTACATGGTACAGTGAATACACATAGCCACTGACATGGAGTTTGGAGTACAACTTGCCCCAAAAGGAAGTCCTGCTAAACATTCTTGAAAAATCCTCCATGGGAGACTTGAAGGAGCAGTTGTCCTCTGATATATGTGAGGTTGCCATGCGTAAGAACCAACTAGGTCGGTGGTTCTAAGCCTTTCTCATGCTGCAATCCTTTAATATGGTTCCTCACGTTGTGGTGACCTCCCAACCATAAAATTATTTTTGATGCCTCTTCATCACTGTAATTTTGCTACTGTTATGAATTGGGCGACCCCTATGAAAGGGTGAGAACGGCTGAAGTAGAGAGTAACTGGGAGGTGGCTTGGCTCTCCTCTAGGCAGTGCTGCTCTCTTAGGTGCTGTGGTCATGACTCTCGGTGACCTAATGCAGAGCAGAACAACATACTGCTGAGTCCTGGGTCCCCCTCACACGCGCTGCTCTGTGTCGGGCCACTGTAGAAGTCATCATCTCAGTCCACCTTGTCTACAGTCTTCTTCCCTCTGTGACTTCCTTGCCTAAAAAAAAACATTCTTCCTCATGTGCACGTTCAAAGGACATGAGGTGAAGTCTTGCCATCCTCTCTCCTAAGAATGAGACCTGGCCACGTTTCCAGCTCCATTGTGAGAGGCTGAAACTGCATAATCAAAACCTCACTTTCAAGGAAGCAGACACTCTTTCAGCATGTTCCGTGTACGCCCTATATAACTAACGATCTTGGTTAGGTATCTGAGCAAATGACTCTTGATTTCAAGAGACCATAAGATGCTGGCTGGATCACTGCAGCTAATGAGATCATGTGGGAAATTAATCCAATTGACTTTGTTTTGTGAACAAGTAAGCTCCATTGGATATGACTGAAGATATAACCTCTTGCCTTACAATTCTTTTGTCTAACATAAGACTATGCAGTAATCATTCAAAAAGAGAAGTGAGGTCTCTTCAAATATCTGTCTGTCTGTATGCCAGATGAGCTGTGGGCCAACGGATCCTTCTTGATCATGCTCACAGAAAGAGTCACCTCTAATTTTCCCCTCCCCCCACCTGTTTTTGAGAAATAATGAATGCAAGCATGGTGAATATCATTTATTATATCCTCATGTGGGAAGCATCATCATCAAAAGAATAACAATGCATATGTATGTATGTATTTATCCACGTTAGAAAATATACTTAAATACATGTATCTCAATATTGAAAACTCCACAGGGATTCTAATTTCAATTAAGACCAGAATATACCAGCATGTGTTGTCTGAAAGCAAAATTAATTATAGCCTCAACATCACTTCTTCGTTCTTTCTCCTCATCATGTATTAATCTTCTGGGTACTGTTCTACATGTTAAAATACAGAGTATGAATTGCTGTTAATATGCTGTTGCCAGGTTAAAGTACTGGAGAATGTGAAGATGTCAGAAGACAAATCCCTGAGAGAAATGAAACACTGTTTTCCTTAGCTTGTGATTACCATACAAATAGACTCCTTCTGAATTTAAATGACAATCACACACACACACAAATCCCTTCCATTTGGTTAACCACAGTGACAGGGATGGAAGGGCAGACTCTGCTGCACCACAGGCCTCAACTATCACCACGGAGTCTTTTTCCAGATTCTCACGCAGAAATGCATCAGACGACTCGCTCTCGCTTTTGAAACTTGGAAAGTATCATGTTGCAAAACATTACAGCAGACATTTCTCGAATTAAAAGCAAAAATCTGTTATCTTCAACTACAAGGAAAAGTATTATAAACAACGTATGGAAAAATCTAGCAAGCACGTGGGGAGTGTGTGTGTGTGGGGGGGTGGTGGCAATTTATTTAAGTACAGAGTGAATGTGTCTAGGATCAAAAGCTTAATTTTAGAAAGGCCTGGTCACATTCAATTATCAGTTATAGAAAGGTTATTTGCTAGGTAACAACACAGCTAGAAATGGCTCTGAAAAGGCTTTGAAACACCCAGGAACTGAATAGAAAATAAATGTAAAGTCTGGCTTTCCATAGCTACTTATCAAGCCAAATTCCCAAATCAATCCAGCTCAGTGGAGAACAGGGTGGCCTGACAGCTTTGTTGTCTCCATGGGCAAGCAGGTCTTTCATCTCATTGACCAACCTACGAACACTAAGATGATTTTAAAGATCGATTTTAATCTCACGCACTCTGCATATTGATTAGGAAAGTGAATGTCTAACAAGACTATGCAACATTTTGGGCCTTGATAGTTATTAAAAATCAATCTTAAATGAATTGCAACCAGAATGTTTTTTCCTAAAACAAACACAAACTCATAGCCATCATATCAATTTTGCTTTGTAGATCCTCTATAGGTAAGGTTATTACTGCCCATGTGGGTCTCTGATCCTATAGAGAACCTCTTCTTTCTTCCTCAGAGAAACTGGTAGTTTTGAACTGCTGATCTTGCAGGTAGCAGTGCAACACATAACCCACTGTGCCACCAGGATTCCTGGCGAATGCTCCTTAGACATGAAAATAGCAAGATTTCTTTCAGTTCACTATCTTTAGACATATCATCAGGTGTGACCAGCCATTGTACCAGGTAGAAGATACAAAGGTAAGCAAACCAATAAAAACTCCTGTCCTCATAGATATTACATTCTAGTGCAATAAAAAAAACCAAGAAGTAGTTTGTTCTATATACATTTCTAGTCTATATCTAGTTCTATATCTATTTCTAGTAGCTGAAGCCAGAAAGAAGGCGTGTCATTTTTTTTGGGGGGGGGGCATCACTGCCCTCTTATGGGGGTGGGAAGCCCAGTCTTGCTACTGCTGGATTTGAACCGCCAAGCCAATGGGCTGCAGTCCCACACTCAACCACTACGCCACCGGGGCTCTGCCCCATATTATTTCTATAGAATAGAAATAATATAGAGTATTTCTATAGAATATTTACTAAATGATAGTGTATATTAGGTTGACTTTATTTTCTTATCAATTCACCAGTTCTTTCAAGATATGTCCTGATTCCTCATCTAATAACATAATTAAGTTCCAACGAAAAGGACATTAGGTGAAAACCAGTGTTATGTCAACACGAAGTTTAACCAAATCATATCTCAAAAAGAAGGATGACTGAAAATGACATCATCACATAACTGCCAAACTACTGAGAATTATTGTCTAAGCTAGTTAGCACCTAACCTTAGCAATCACATGACTCATCTGACACCTGTGGAGCTGTACACTCAGAGCATGGTTGGCTTTCCTTTCCTGTTGCAGTACAGCTGAAATGCCACATCATGGATAGTTGATAGCGAATAGGAGCATTTGCTACATAATCACTCTCGGCCAGGCGTTGTTAATGAACAAAGATAGAGAAGCCCACAAACAAAGACACGAATGGCCTCATAGATGGTTCCTTTTAATACAATGAGGAAAATCGAGAGGCGATTTTACTAGTGAGGAGTGCTGCTGGGAGAAATAAAGGAGAGGAGGCACACAGGAAAAGTTCTATACATGTGATATTAAATAGGGTGGCTAAAGAAAGAAAAGGGGTTGTTAGAGGGTGGGGGATATGTGACCAAGGCTTTAAGGAAGAAAGTAAGTCAGCCAGGTAGGTGTCCAAGAGAAAAATGTTCTAGGCAATGGAAACAGCAGGTGGTATGGTCCAAATGCAGGAGCTTTCTGAGTGCTCAGATATCATAAGCAGAGCCTTGAGGAGGGAGAAAGAAGAGACATAGGGACAGTGTGGTGCAAAGGGGGCTGCCTACAGCAGGCAGATCAGACCTGTCTATAAGCTAATGTAAGAACTTGGACATTGAATGACGGTGACTTTCTCTAAGAATCCATAAGTCCAAACTCCATGGCTCATGCTTCCAATGGCTATGAAGATGCACTGAAGCTTTAGAACATTGTTAGGCACATATAACTCACCAAACCTATTAGGATTGCATCAGCAGCTTCTCTTCAGTAGTATCTGAACTCATGCGAGGAACTGTATATGTCATCCCTGCCAACCCTGACTGCCTATGAGTTCCTTGGGCTTTGAAATAGTTGGTTAATACACTGCAGGCCAAGAAATAAATATCACACCAGGGAGTCTTGGTTGATCTCAAGAGTTCTGTGGCTGAGGGCCAGCCTCTGGAGCATCTCTGCTAAGACTGCTCTGCTGGGTAAGGCTTTACCAGCAGGATACACTTCTGAGGTTGGTAATGGCAGATGATGATATGTGCACTTTGTCTCAGGTCTTATTTGATTGACAGTTAGATTGGTGGTTCTACAGTTATCTTTGAAAAAACACCAGCTTCTCTCTGTCAACCTTTTTTCACATTTTGAACCTATTATTGCTTAACTGGATACACTATGCCTTAAAACAGAACCACCTAGGGATTGTTCTCACCACAAAAGGGTTGACCACAGGGATTCCCAAGCAGAATAGTTTCCCTTTAGCATTGGGCTTCTGGTTTGCAATCATTCTTCTTTAAAAAAAGACCTTGGGATGCAGAGGAAATTGAAGTTATAAAGGATGAGGACATATTTGCTCAATACAGATCCATAAAAGTACAAAGAAATGATAACCTTCTAAAAATGAAACATTTATGTTCATCAAAAGACTTCACTAAAAGAAGAAGAAAGAGTATACAGACTAAGGGCTTCTTCTTATTATTTTGGTCAATGACATATCTGACAAGAGATTAAATTGTAAAAGTTATATAAAGTCCAACCCCTCCACACCAAAAACACAAACAACCTAATTTAAAAAAGAGCAAAAGGAAAAAAGGAAAATTTAACCAAAGACAACATGCAGGCAGCTAACAAACAGATGAATAAATGGTCACAATCATTAACCACTTAGAGAATCAAATGAAGACAAGAGTGAGACATCATCCAACCCCAGTACCAAGAACAAACTTCACAAAAACAGAAAATAACAAATACTGGAGAGCATGTGGAAGAAGGGCAACTCTCATACACTATTGGTGGGACAGTAACATGGTGCAATCATTGTGGTAATACAGCACCTTCTCAAAAAGTTGGAAATTTAAAAAAAAATCACTTGATCCAGCGTTCCTACTTCTAAGCATATATCCTAGAGAAATAAGGTTCTACAAAATGAATAGATACATGACACCCATTCATCTCACCACTATTCACAACAGCAAAAAGATGGAAATAACTAAAGTGCTAATCAACTGGTGAATGGATGGAACATGTGCTCAAACGAATATGATGTTATTAAAGAATAACGGTGAATCTGAGAAGCACTTCATCACATGAATGGCCTTAGAGGGTATTACACTGTGCGAAATTAAACACAAGAGAATGAATATTCTACAAGGAGACTATTGGAGATAGCCAAGAAAAGGTAAACATACATAAAGAATCATTCTTTGAAGGTTCCCAGGAGTGGGAAACAAAGAGAGGGTTAATTACTAGGGAAAAGGCAGACACATGTAACCTTGAGTGATAAGAAAGAAAATACATTGTTAGGCTGATGTAAACACAACAAGATCAAAGCAGGGGAAGACATTGGAAAGAGAACAAAAGTTAAGGGTAACAAAGACAAGGACTGTCACATATACAATCCTATAAGAATAATGATAATGACCTAAAGTGGATACATGGGGAGAAACTCAGGTGAAGCACAAATGGGAAAGTGAATGGGACATATCCACAAATATAACATAGGATCTTTGTATAACTCCATGAATACAGTGGAGCACACAGGGACAAAGTAAGAAAACTTGGTAGCCATAGCTGAATGAATACCTTGTGGAAACAAGTGATTTGGTTTGGGAGCTCAGGGTTATAATCTAAAACAATAGAATAGTGCATGCTCTACTTTGGTGAGTAACCACTGGTGTCTTAAAAATTTTATGTGGCCATCTAAAGTGGAATGATCTTTCCTTATCTGGAACAAAGAAGCATGAAGAAAATCAAAATGCAAGAAAACAATTAGTCAAAGGAACCACTGAATTCATGAATTTCCAGACCAGAATTAGATGATGCCTGCTGATGGCTCTGGAATGGATCATTCTAGATGATTTCTTTAAGGTAGGAGGAAAAAAAAGGTGTTCAAAACTCAAAAATCATAAATAAGACTGGGCTTACTGCTCTGATAGAGCCTGTTGGAGCACAAAAAGCTGATTTTCGGATACTTTTCAAGCCTGGAATTGAATTCATTCTGTGGCTCAATATTCTTCCAAACAAACAAAGAAATGGGCCTAGATAGTGAGTAAAAAAAACCAAGGAGGTAGGTATTTATTATTCCGTTATCATCCATGTGAATCAAAGGCAACATCTGCCCATTAAAAAAAACCCAATGATGGGAAGGTCTAGGAGAAGAAGATGATAACCATGAAGGGAGTGAGAAAAGTGCTATGACATTGTGGCAATTAGAGACACCATCACAAAACAAAGTAGATTGCTGAAGAGAAAATCGATGTGCTTTGTAAAGTTTCATACAAACCACACACAAAAAGAAATACAGAACTGCTAGCACTGTGTTAAAAATGAGATCCATTTCTAATTGTGTCATCCAAAAAATATGTAGGTAAATCAGTCCAGGGCATAACGTTTTATTTAGCCTTTAGTCCAAGCAGGAGCACAGGGCACAAGGCATGTTAGTCATCAGACAGTTAACTGCAAATTCAGCAGTTCAAACACACCAGCTGCTCTTGGGAAGAATGATGAGAAACTCTTCTTCCACAAAGATGATAACCTGATAAACCTGATAAACTCTTACGAGCAACTTCACGCTGTCCAACAGGATTGTTACAAATTGGAATCAACCCGAAGATGATAGATTTGGCTTGGCTGCAGTGCAGGAGAAGACTCCGAGCCTTTTTCATGATTTGAAAGCTGCTTATGCGGCAAGTGAAAGTGACGGTGATGAAGGATTCGCTGTGAATACGGATTGGTTCCATTGCTTCACAGTGAGGGAAATTTTACATAAGATCACATGGTAAGTATAAGTTGTCTATCGTCAGGGCTTCCATACTGGACACCCTGACCTACTAACACGGTAACAAGTTAGCAGAAAGTAAGCTGTGATAGACAAGCCAATACCATCTTGAGAGAGTATGTAGGCTTCGGATGGAACACAGTGTCTACTACATATTTGTTGGATTAATTAATTCATAATTAATACAGAAAACAAGACACACTAATATCATTAACTCACTAAGGTCAGAGAAAGTTGCATTTAACTTTCTTTCTTTTTACCATTTATACTCAAGTATTAGCTTACCCAAATTATCAGCCAAGGCACCTAATTTTTTTCATTTTATTTATTTATTTCATTTATCTTATCATAATTTGTACATATATCCATTGTGTCAAGCACATTTGTACATGTGTTACCACCGTCATGCTCAAAACACTCTCTTTCTTTTTGAGCTCATGGTACCAGTTCCTCATTTTCCCCTCCCTCTCCACCCCCTTCTCTCATGAACCCTTGATAATTTATAAATCATTATTTTGTTTTGGCTTACACTATCCAACACTTCCCTTTACCCACTTTTCTGTTATCCATCCCCCAGGGGCATAGGCTATATGTACATCCTTGTGATTCATTCTTTCTATCCCACGTCCCCTCTACCCTTCTGGTACTGTCACTCTCACTACTGGTCCTGAGGAGTTCATCTGTCCTGGATTCCCTGTTTCCAGTTCCTATCTGTAGCAGTGTAAATCTTCAGGCTTGGCTGGATTGGTAAGGTAGAATTGGGATCATGATCATGTGTGTTGGAGGGGGGGAAACATTAATGAACTAGAGGAAAGATGTTTGTTTCATTGGTGCTACGCTGCACTCTGACTGAGTCATCTCCTCCCTGAGACCCTTCTGATTTGGGAGGGCCATTTGTAAGGTACCTAATTTTACCACAAAAATTGCAATAAAAATGTGCTGAAAAAGTCTGCTTTTCCATCAGTATATAGGTAATTATGTATGACATCTTCTCAACTCTAACACATTGCCATCAAGTCAATTATTACTCATAGCAACTTTACAGGACAATGTAGAACTCTCCCTCTGAGGTTCCCAGACCAACGCATAACCCACTACTCCACCAGAAATCCATGAATGTGCCAGTATGATGCATATTCTATTATCTTTAGAAATATTTAAATAAGAGAGTTCTCTAAATTCCACAAAGTCAGCTAAAAACAAAGATCACATTTTGAAAATAATTCAAGTGACAAATGAACATTTAATCAAAAGTAATTAGTCAAGTGGATTTTAGCCTTGATTAGAGTTCAGAAAGGTGTTAAATGTGCTTCACTACAAAAAGAAGTTCAGAAAACCCTATAAAATATTAATTAATGATACAGAGCAACTAACATGAGTGGAAGAAATGATGAAGTAAAGGAACTGAACATAAGACTTTAAAGGCAATTCAAGAAGACAAAGACAAGTATTAAGCTGAAATGTACCAAGGCCTAGAGTTAGAAAACCCAAAAGAGAGAAAACACATGATATGTTCCAAGCTGAAAGAACTAAAGAATAAGCTAAAGCTTGGAGTTGCAACACTGAAGGATTGAATGGGCAAAGTATTGAATAATGCAGGAAGGGTTAATAGAGGCTAGAATAAATAAGCAGAGTCACTGTATCAAAAAGAACTGCTCAACAATTCTGGGAAGTAGCTGATGAGCCAATGGTATCAAAGAATGAAGCCTACGCTGTGTGAAAGGCATGGGTGAAAAACCAGGTTCAATGGATTCGTGGAATCCAAATTGAGATATTTCAATAAAGGGATTGACGCTAGAAGGTCTCATTCATTGATGTCTAGAAATTTGGGGGACAAGCTAACTGGTCAATTGGATGAGTCCATTTGCACCAATTGTAAAGAGAGGTGATCCAAGAGAATGCAGAAATTATGAAACCACAGCATTAATATTACCCACCAGTAAAATTGTACTGAAGATAATTAGAACATGGTTGCAGCAATACATTGACAGAGAAAGATCCAAAATTCAAGTCAGACTTCTGTCAGGAAGATTTTGTCATGGCCAAGAGAACACCTTCCTCATTTACAGTAATTATGCAATGGGTGTCTGATCAGAGTAACCTTACCTACCTTCTTACATTCTATGCTGAATTTTGTAAAAAGGCAGAGTTTTTGGTTCTCTGTGGGTCTTCTTTCTCAAAGATCTTTTTAAGGGAAACAGGCTAGAATAGTACACTCCCACTGGGTGTTTATATAGACAGTATCTTTACCAAAGCAATCGAAGAGGAATTAGAGCAGCCTCTGACCACACAGATAGATGCTGCAGAGGCAGAGGACAGAGATGGTTGTACTTTTACTCTGTAGGGGGAGCCTTCAAGGTCACATTTCAGAACCTAGTCATTTGCAACCTACTTACTATTCCAAGGCTTCATTTAGAGGCTGCCTCAGCAGAGGAGAAGCAGCAAATTAGAAGGTAAGGCCCTGGAAGGGAGTGGCATACTGATCACAGAAGTGTAGGCAAGCCGAGTTCAATGGGAGACCTAGGCAGGCAAGCGGTTGATGGAGCCTCAGAGAAAAATGAACTGTCCAATGGAAAGCCTTTTATCCATGACCAGTTAGCTGCTGCTTCTTTTTTTTAGGGGGGGGGGCATTGCAGGATCCACTGCAAAATGGAAAGGTGAAACCCCTTGTTGAAAAAAATTCAAGGCAGAGACAAACATTAAAACAAGCAGCTGACCCATCTAAGCATAGAGCCTTATGCAACTGTTAAAAAACAGCACACTTAACGGAGCCTGTCTTGCTTGTATCATTATGTTTGCTGCGCTGGATTTGAAATGTGGAAGATGTACATAGTATGTTTCGGAAAGTGTTTCTGAAACTAGTGCTATTGTTGTGCTATTGTTCTTTGTTGTCAGGCAGTAGTGCCTCCCTGCCCCTCAAGTACAAGTGACCCCATGCAGAACAGGAGCACATTCCAAATGGTTCCTCACCAAAGGCTGCTCTTTGGTTTCTGAGTGAACGAGAGGTCTATAGACGTCTAGGTTTCCACTAGTCCACCTGGGTCTGAAAGCTCCAATAAAACTTGTTCAGCATCAGAGCCGCCTGCAAGCCTCCACTAACAGATGATAGCTGTGTGAGAGATTCGTGAGCTGGACATCAACCCACATTTCCCACATGAAGATGATAATTCTACCCTGGAACCACCACTGTTCTCTCTGAAACCTAATTTGTATCTGCTTGTTTTTGTTTTGTTTTTAATTTTGGCTCTAGTAGTGTTAAACTTCACTTATCTGGAAAGCTTTATCTACAAAAACACTTATATCTTGGTTTCAGAAGATATTTGCCAAGAACAAAACTCCAAGATGCAGTTCCAACATGGGGTTTTCTTTTTCAGGTTTATTTTGCTTTTCCCTCCCTTTCTCTGTCCCTCTTCTCTGTATCCCCCAAAACATAGTTTTATATGGAAAATGCAGGATTTTGTTTATTAAGAAGTGCTTTTATCTTATAAGTAGCCTGTATATTGCTTTAATTTCAAGAAATATTGTATCTTGTTGTTGCTACCAAACCTATGTACAGAACCCCAAATCCAAAAAGGCTATTAAATCAGAATTAATGAAAGTATAACATAATTTAAGTCCTGTACTAGTTATTACAAATGAGGAAAGCATTGATAGAAGTCTATTGAAAACATCTCAAATATTTCTAAACATATGCAGGCAAATATAAATCCACAAACTACATTTGATTAAATATAAAAGTGAGAATTTGAAGGCCTTGATGATCAGATACTATTTTATGCCAAAAACCATTTCATTGGGCACTAAAAATACCTAAATGCTAAAATTATAGGAGTATGTCTATATCAAGTTTTGCAATAAACCATTTTAATAGACATTCCTATTTCCCGCACAGGAACATCATTTCTTTGGAAGAAAGCATTTCTCACTGTGACAGAAAACAATTTAACTAAGTAAAAAATGAACAATTTAGTATGTACACAGCCAACATGAAGTATGTCTTTATAAAACAGGAAATTTTACAGAGAAGAGAAATTTACTTAAGTGGTGGGAGGTGAAATTGGATTTGTCTTACTTAACAGAAGTATCCACAACAGCAACGTTTTTAAAAATGGGGTACTGGCAAGGCTCAGCATTTTCTACTTGTAATAGTCTGTGTCTAATGCGATGGATTTATTGTACTTTCCTCACTCATGTTTGACAGAGATCTCTCTGTCTAATACAACCAGTAAACAGTCTAATGATTCATTATTGTAAGGAAAAAAGTCTTTAAAAATGTGAATATTATTTCTTCTATTCATCTCAATGCTGTGAGATTGTAGCGCTGATTGGCAGAGATTGGTGCAGCGAGTATAAGGTTCTTGCTCTATTTGGTTCTCATATCAACTTGTGCCCAGCACAGGGCCTAGATTGGAGTTTTGGGACCATTCTGATCCACTGAATTCAGACTCATGGCAAATCAATGCTTAGCTGACTAAAACTGTGCACTTTGGGTTATTCAGTGGTTGCTTTTGTGGGGATTATTTCCATCCCTTTCTTTCAAAGGGTCTCTAGATAGAATCAAACTTTAGTTTGCCAACCAAGTGTGTTAACCATTCACACCACTTAGACACTTCCAGTATGCCATCCCAACCCACTGCCATCAAGGTGATTCTGACTCAGAGTGACCCTATAAAATAGGAACACACATATCTGAGCATTCAAGACATCTGATTAAACTAATCATCAGGATTTGAGAAAGGATTTCTTATTTATTCTGTCAAAGACAGGGATGAATACATTGCTGACCTAAGTGCTTTATGAAATACATCAACTGAGTAAATCCTGACAACAACACAAATGGTGTCCTCCTGTTTGCTGACAAGCAACCTGAGCCTTAGAAAAGATCAGTCATTGGCCTGTTCGCACTCCACTAGTGTGTGAATGTGACATGACCACAACAGAGGAGTCCACCTTCTCCTTGGTACATTGGGATACAGGTTGAAATCTGACAAGACAGGTGGTTATCATGTACATCATGGTTCACCAGGAAAAAGCTAAACCAAGGTATCTGAAAATGGAATTCTCATAACAGAACTGTTGACAACTTTCTCATGACACAGGACAGATAAGATTTAAACCAGCAAATCTCCGTTCAAGAGTGATTAAGAAAGAAAAAAAACAGGCCTTAAAACAACCACATGCTAGAAACCACAAATATTGTAGGTCATGACCCACAGCAATTCACAAAGGAAAGCTATAAAAATTGGTCAGTGTCCAAGCTAATGTAGATGAAAATCAGGGGCACTAAGGTGACAAAGGAAATAAAGACAAATAACTTTCATTGATCTCGCTCCTAATGATCACACTGAAAGGCTTCTCCCAGTCTCTAACCTGTGTGAATAACTGACATTAACGAACATTTCTGCCTTCTTTAGTCTCTCTTCTAAGTTGGTCTCCACAGCAACTTAGTTATGGCATTTCTGTTCAAATAAATTTAGCAGTGCATTTTCACGCTAACTTGACTGTACAAAAATATGCATTGTTTGAATTAGGGATATTAGCAATTCTAAGAGTGGCAGGCAGCTGAGTTTCAGGGAAACCTAAACCAGACATTAAAAACTTTAGGATTGAATGTATCAGAATCTATCTTTCTCTCTCATTTGTCTTTCTCTGTTCCTTGTGGTACATAGGCACCTTGTCATTTTCAAATGTACAACCTCTCAATTCTACCCCCACCACCAAACAATCAACCAACCAACAAAACCCCCAGACAAATTCACTGCCCTAGAGTCAATGCCATGGACTCACAGTGACCATCACCCACCACCACTCCTGTCCTGTCCCCATGGGTTTCTGAGACTCTTGACTGGTTTGCTGGAATAGAAAGCCCCATCTTTCTCCTGTTGAGTGGCTCATCCTTTAGAACTGCCGACCTTTCAGATCACAGCCCAGTGCATAACCACTCCACCACCATGGCTCCTTCAATGTTACCACTGCCAGGTATTATTTCTGAATCCCAAGAACAAACTCCTGAAATAGAGAATAAATCCCAATCTAATGAAGTAAGTAAGGAAGGAAGAAAGGAGTCAGATGGTGCAATGGTTAAATACTTGGATGTTGATGGAAATATCGGCAGTTCAAATCCATAGGCACACTGCAAAATAATAGATGAGGCAATTTTCTTCCATAGAGGATAACCTTGAGAAACCCCTTTGGGAGCATTTCTACTCTTTCCTACAGGGTCCACATGATTTGGAATTGACTCAAAGACACACAAGAACCATCACAGGGAAGGCGGGACGAGAGGTCGCAATATTTGGAAAAGTGCTGTCATCAAAGGGAGGTTTTCAGTATGGTTCTCTTTTTGTACTATACATGAAAGCTTGTCTTCATCTTCCATTTTCACCTCTTCTCAGAGTCACCAAGTCCTGGTCAAGGGCATTTCCACACTGTCTCTCCCATGTGCCTTCTTCTTTCTATTCCCTTCAGTGGGGTTATGGATTCAAAGATGATTTGAGATAGAGACAGCCTCAGCGCCATCTCTTTTTCACTGTCAGCCTGAAAGAGATGCCTCATGGAGACACAGCAGGAAAGGGTGCTACAGTCAACAAATGGTGTCAACTATAGAAATAGGAAACAGACATAGTGGAACCTGTGCCATACTGATTCCTGTCCAAACTCCTGGATTTATAGATGAGGACTTGGAGACCTGCAGTTATGAAATCAACTTGCAAAGTGGTCATTAAATTGGACTAAAATGTGGATTACCAACTTCTCCTACTGTCAGTGCTCTTTGCAGGTCATCATGGGACTTTATGGTTGAGAAGGAGAAATGTGTGAAATAGGGAAGGAAGTTTCTAGGACAAGGATCTCTCTTTAGTCCATCATTATCTACTTTTCATCCACATCTTAATTTAGAGGATTACATATACAGTGAGTCAACATGGCAGATAAGTACAATATTAAATGAATAGAAAGAGCCTAAAGGTAAAGTGTAATACTGATGTGCTGCTTCAAAACACCAATGCCAAAGACCTTAATCATATGAGTACCTAGTTAACTAAAACAAACTCTGCAGGTGTGATGAACATGTTATACAGAAGGCTATGAGGATAGTATTCAACATGTGTTGAGAGTTTACTATGTGTTAAATACTTTTTACATCACATTGTATACATTAACTCATTTATCTACATGACAAGCTAATTTGTGAGTTATTCTAATTAGGTCCATTTTCATGGGAGAGGAAACTGAAGCTCAGAAAAGTTCAGATTTTTGCCCAACACCATACAGATAAGTGGTGGTAAAGCTGGAATTCAAAGAGATATGGTTCATTTGAAACTTAACCATTACTATACAAGAAAGAGTGCTTAAATATGTTTATAATTTTGTGATAAAGTAATGGTGCATTTTATCACTAACTAACCAAATACTGGTTTCATAGTTTTTATCATTCAGATTTCCTGTATTTTCTTAGAGTGACCTATTTCCAAGCAATCAAACTGTACACATTTTCATATTGCTTTGGCAATGCCTGGAAGAAGTGACCAAGGTCCCCCCAAATGCAGAAGATGAGCCAGAACAGGAGAAGATACAATGTAACAAACCTAAAACTTGACCTTATGAAGTTGAGGACATTAGAAATAGGCCACTTCTCAGACAGTTACTTTCAGTACTTTTAAAGAAAAATGCATCTAGGAAATCTGCTTTGAAAAGACTAAAAAATGGCACACAAGATGAGACTCTAAGAAGATCTTCATTTAGGAAGGACTTTGAAAAGTTATTCAACAATCACCACCATGTATTAGTATTGCCTTTTCATACAAACACCTAGTCAGTTCCTTATCACTCGTTCACTTAGTCAGTGACCCTATAGGACAAGGTAGAACTGAACTTGTGAATTTTTGATATTGCAATTCTTTAAGGGAGTAGAAATCCTCATCTCTCTACAGAGAAGTGGCTAGAGATTTTGAACTGTTTGCCATCTAGTTAGCAACCAAAGACAAAGCCCACTACACTACTAGGTTTACTTCTAGTCAGTCCCACAGGTATGACAATATCAGCCCTGGAAAATCTCTCAGAAGTCCTGAAATAATTGTCGTCATCAATTAAATTCCAGCCAAGCTTCTCATTTCACGCCCATATACAGTCAGATCTTTTAGAACTACCCAAACCAACTAGACCTACTAACAGACTAAAAATCAGATTAGACTCTACTTTATTTCTTAATGTCTTGTCCAGTGGTAAGAGTAGCCCTTGAGCTTGGAGTAAGTGTCTCTTAGCCTTTTAATTAGCTTCTGTGATAGTTACATAATCTGTTGTCAATTTGAGAGGATTAACATTTAAGGGGTAGGGGCTGAGCCCCGCTGGCATAGGTGGTTGAGTGCGGGACTGTGGCCCGTGGGCTTGGCAGTTCAAATGCAGTGGCGGCTCTCAGAAGCAGCGCTGGGTAGCTTCCACGACCACCAGAGGGCAGTGATGCCCCCCCCCCAAAAAAAAAAAAGATTTAAGGGGTAGAGTCTAGACTGTCAATCAGTAACTCAATTGATGACCTTATTTGGAGGCACTAAGGAGATAAATAGCTCATTGGAGACAGACACATGCTCACTCCCAGAGAGACATCCTTGTTGATAAGCCACATAGAGAGAGACTGATGGCAGTGAGAGCCTCAGAACTGAAGGAACCACCTAGAAACCCCTGCCAACTCTGAGATGCTTACATTGTCAATGGATCCACAAGACTTCCCACCCACTGGCCTGTGATCTTCCTGCATTTGGGGTCATGAATTTCTTGAGTTTGAGGAGGACTTTATAAATTAGTATCAGATATTTGGGCTAATATCAGACTATGGGCTTAATCTGAACCGGGCTGGGCTGTTTTCTCAATATTCAATTGCTCTTGTATATAAATTTTCTTTTCTTTTTAAAAATCATTTTATTGGGGGCTCATACAACTCATGTCACAATCCATACATGCATCCATTTTGTGAAGCACATTTGTACATTTGTTGCCATCATCATTCTCAAAACATTCTCTTTCCTCTTGAGCCCTTGGTATCAGCTAATTTTTCTCTCTCCCTGCTCCCCCCGACTAACCCTTGATAATTTAGAAATGATCATTATTATTTTCATGTCTTACACTGTCCAATGTCTCCCTTCACCCACTTTTCTGTTGTCTGTCCCCCAAGGCTATATGTAGATCATTGTGATCAATTTCTCCTTTCTAAACCACCTTCCTCTTCCAGTCCTGGTACTTCTATTCTCACTATTAGTCCTGAGGGGTTTATCTGTCTTGAATTCCCTGTTTTTCCAGCTCTGATCTGTACTAGTGTACGTCCTTGGGTCTAGTGTGATTTGTAAGGTAGAATTAGGATCATGATGGTGGTGGTGGACATTAAAAACTAGAGGAAAGTTGTATGTTTCATTGATGCTATACTACACCCTGACTGGCTCATTTCCTCCCTGAGAGTGTTCTTTAAGAGGATGTCCAGTTGCCTACGGATGGACTTTGGGTCTCCTCTCTGTACTCCCCCTCATTCATAATGATAAGAATTTTTGTTCATATGCCTGATGCCTGATATCTGATCCTTTCAACAACTCATGATCACACAGGCTGGTGTATTTTTTCCATGTGGACTTTGTTGCTTCCCTGCTAGATGTCTGCTTGTTTAATTTCAAGCCTTTAAGACCCCAGACACTAGATCTTTTGATAGCCAAGCACCATCAGCTTTCTTCACCACATTTGCTTATGCACCCTCTTTGTATTCAGTGATTGTGTTGGGAAAGTGAGTAACAAGGAATGCCAGTTTACTAGAACAAAGAGTACTTGCATTGAGGGAGTATTTGAGTACAAGCCCAATGTCCATCTGATACCTGAATTCTAAACCTATAAATGTATGCACATATCTACTTCTCCATCATCATAATTAATATATTTACATTTGTGCATGCCTGTATTTAGACCATGTAAATGTGTTTTTGCCTCCTAGTTCCTTCCTCTCTTTCCTTTTACTTTCCTCTTATCCCACTATCATGTTTTAGTAATTCCTCTTTGCTACATTGCCATTGATCAAGGCCTACCAGGCCTCCTACACCCTACTTGCCATCAATTTTGCATCACTGCTGTTCCTTTGTCCCTGGGTTTGTTAAAAACCCTCTTCCTTTTCCCTGCATTCCCCTCTTCCATGGCCTTCCAGGGACTGTTGGTCCCATTGTTTTTTCTCCAGATTGTTTATCTTATCTAGATAGACTGCAGAGATAGCATGCACAAAAAAACAAGACGGGGCAAAACAACCAACAAAATAAAACAAAACAAATGACAAAAAAAGAAATGCCTGCAAATAGTCAAAGCTATTTCTTACATGCATATGAGTGCCTGTGAATTTGTTTTTCTAGTCTACCCAGACTAACATAGCTTCACTCCTAGGAAATCCAGGACCTTTCCATCTATACCCTGAGATTTCACCTGTAAAACAAAGGAATTGTGTACAAATATTTGAAAGGTTTTTCTTAGTACTGAAGTCTTAGAATCGTGTTCAAGTTACATTTTTACTGAAGTTGTTCAGAATTAAAAAAAAAAAAACGTCATGGACCATTCATCAGATCAACCCTAACTCCATGTTAGATGTATGTCCTTGGGCGTATCACCTGAATGCTCAGTGCCTGCTTTCTTTCTGTGGCTGTTGTCAATCCTAAATAAAGCAATACAGCCAAACCCAGAATCCAGAGCAGGCATGCTCTGTGTTCAGTTTCCCCTCAATAGCATCCCACCATCCTATCCTTCCTGGAAGGGCAAAGCACACCATCAGGAAATATTAGTAGACTCCCTAACAATAGAGAGGAAGAATAGAGCTAGGCTTACAATGGCTTCAATTACATTCCACTGTTTCCTCCAGAACAGAAGAAAGTAATAAACCATTGCAGTAAATTACTGCTGTGGAATTAACACCCGATAGAAGAAATAAAAGAGAAATTTATGACCTCAATCAATCTCTTCTTTTATACATATATAACTCCATCATCTGCTTTATTTACGTGACTCCTTCGCCCTCTCAAATAATTCTCATACATTTTTACCACCAGCAGCAGAGTCCACGGGTAGACTGGCTAACAAGGGGCCCTCCCTGCTGCTTATCCCTCCTCAGTGGTTTCACAGAGGTGACAGAACAACACGAATGGTCTCATAGGATGGCCTGCACCTTGCCCCTTCCAAAATGAGCCCGAGCCATGTATAGAATCCCAGTTCTGATGATATCGTGATGGCCAGGCCTTCACACGTCTCCCTTTTACCAAAGCATGCCACACCTGCCTAGATTGCAGCTCTACATTTAAAGAGGCATCTAAACATCATGTTTCTAGGCAACAAATCAATGCTAAACTCAGTTCCATTGAATCGGTTCTGACTTGTAGTAATCCTATCAGACAGGCTAGAATTGCTCCTGTGAGTTTGCACAGGACTCGGGGTTGAAGTAGAAAGTGGCACATGTTTTGGAACCACTTAACTGACCTTGCAGGTCCCTAGCCCAACTTTTAAGCATTATGCTATCAGGAGTCTGATGTAGCAACACTCATATTAACTCAGATTCAAGTTTATTTCTTAGAAAGGAGTGAAACATATGTAGTTAGTTGTCTATCTAGACTTCCTGTCCTTCAACACTTTATTTGAAGATGAAAGTTACCCTTTCTATGATTGATAGTGACATCGTTCCCTTGGAGATGAAGTCTTCTTCATCCACAATCCATCCAATGATGGTGACCTGGGACACTAGTGGTAAGGCCTCCTGGAGCTTCCAGTATTTCTGGCATTACAAATGAACCACACATTCTTTCCAGTGGATCCAAAGACCTCAGAGAGCCTTAATCTAGACCCATTCCTGCAGTTGAGGCCAAGTGGGAGGTTTTTTCTTTTTCTTTTCTTTTCTATCCACCTTTCCTCCCAGGAAGAAACAATTCGCATATTTATCCTTCAGAAAGCCGACATTAAGAAGGAACAGATTTGGAGCTCCTTAAGCATTTCTTCCAAGGAAATAAACCTTGAAACCCTCAAAATAATCCCTTCAGGCTGTTTTCAGGAGAAAGCTCTTCAAAGAGCACTGCAATGAGAATTGTGTTGCCAATCAAAGACACTACAACTATGAGGAGTTGAGAAAAAAATGTAATTTTGCTAACATTTAGTGGGCTTTAATATTTGTTATTGTGTTTTTCCTTCCGTTTCGAATGTGTTTGATGTCAGGAATTCATATATTGATCAAATCTCATTGCTGTTGAGTTGATACTCACTTGTAACCACCAGATTAAAGTAGAATTGCCCTATAGGGCTTCCCAGACTGAGTCTTTAAGGAAGCAAACCAACACATCTTTCTCTTAAGGAGTAGCCACATATTTCTTCTAAGGCGCGTTTGAGCCTTTAACCTCACAGATAGCAGGCAAGTGCTTAATGATTGCATCACCAGGGTTCTTTCAAGTTTTATGGGAAATTCTAAATAAAGAACTTCTAGTCAGAGAGGGGCAGAAATCCAGAGAGGGATGAGACTATCTACTTCTGTAAACACTTACACTCTCAGAATCTCTTTCTGGGGATTCTGTTGGTCACTGTAAATTGGAATTGACTCAATGGTAGTTGGGTTTAACTTTTTCGTCATTAGTCATCGGATGATATATTGAGCTGCCATCTGTGATAGCAACAGTTCAAACCCATCAGTTGCTCCTGAAGTGAATTATGAGGTTGTCTGTTCCCATAAAGGTCCCCCACCCACACCTCAACCTCCCATGAATGAGCAGCGATTTGATGGCAGCAGGAGTAAGAAAGGTTGACATCTTCAGAAATCCATTTCATGGCAATGGGCTTGGGCTTTGGTTTAGAAAGTGAAAATGGAAAGTTAGAACTAGTTTTGGGGTTTCTTTTCTTTCAGAATTGTGTGTCACTTTATTAACAATACCATCACATCTGCATTACAATTAAAGCCAATTACTGTTGAGCTGGTTCTACCATCACTTATTTCTAATTCTGCACAGAAAGGAATAAATGCAAGTAAGGCCCTGAAGAGTATTATGTATTGTTATCAAAGGGGACATCTGACAATGTTGGGGGGATTTTGAGCTTCTGGCAGGAATCTGAGTGTTGGTTGTGAATGGAAAGAGCAGTGATTCAGACCCACCAGCTGTTCCTGGCAGGAAAGATGTGGTCATCAACTTTCTTAAAGATTAGAATCTGGGGAACCCTACAGGAAGAGTTTTACATTGTCCTATAGGGCCATGGAGGTGCCCTGGTGATGTAGTCATACACACTGGGCTGCATGGTCCACAGGTGAATACCACCAGCGGACTCCTTAGGAGAGGTACAGGGCCTTTCTACTCTCTTAAAAGTTACAGTCTCAGAATCCCACAGGGGAAGTTCTACCCGATCCTAGAAGGTCACTAGAGGTCAACATCTACTCGATGGCAGTGAGTTTGGTTTTGACACGTCGAGGTTCAAACTCCAAACCAAACCATTATCTATTTCTATTCATAGTGATTCTATAGGGCCTAGTAGAATGACTTCATAGGGTTTTCAAGACTACAAATCTTTAAGGGAACAGGCCACCTAACCTTTCTCCCAAGGAGTGGCTAGTAGGTGTGGAACCCCAACCTTTGTGGCTAGCAGTCATTGCCAAATCCACAGAGCCAGCAGGGTTCCAACAGAGGCCAGGGGTTCTACCAAGTATCTTGCAATGCACAGGACAGCTTCTTCCAGGAAAGAATGTTCTAGTCTCACAGGGCAATAGTTCTGATGCTGGGAAACTCTAAAATTGGTGTTTACCTTCACTACAAGTAATGATGCCAATTAAACTTCAGGGAGGTGGAGGCAGGCCTTCTCTGAGTCCATCCAGGTGAAAGCAGGCATGCTCATGGCTGCCTGGCCCATCCGAGCAAGCCCTGTGCATCCTCTGTCTCCCACAAGTCACAGTTACAAATTGATCAAATGCACAGCCTCAATGGAGACATTAATGACAGTGCAGAAAAGTTCCCTTTGTCCTTGTTCATTTAGAGCATATTCACGTGGATGCAAAGGTCACTGCTGAATTTAAATAACCTCCTGTGATAAATCTGCAGGAGCCCGGCTTGTTCTACTGGACTTGTTGGATTAAATGAACACAATTTAATGTTCTATAGGACAAGGCCTCCTTTCATGGCTGAAAGAGGGAGAGAGGTGATTTACAGTTTCAGACATACTCATTTTCTACATTATCTGCTTTGTGCTGGTACTTATGAATATCAACCCATCATCCAGGGGCCATTTCTACTCATCCAAGGGAATTTAGCTTTCCATCAGGAAGGGCCATGCCAGCCAGAAAGCAACAAAGAACAAGAGAATATAATAAGAGATTTCTAACATGTCCACTCTGTAAAGCACCAATGACCACTACAACAAAAGCAGTCAATAGCATGTATGCTGATGACTCTTACCTTGATTCTATTTTAAATTTCTGAATATACACACCAACTTGGGTGCTTTTCTGTTTTCCAGCGAAAACAGTATTTTAAAAAGATTACCACCCTGTAGGTCTGTGCAGAAATCAAAAGCGTAGCCTATTTAAGGGACCTAATTGTTTATGAACACCACGCTCTCAGGAGCTAACTCCTGTTTAAAAAACTTGTGTGCTAAAAATAACACTGGCTTATTCATTAAACTTCACTTGAGAGAACCCTGTTAGTAACAAATTCTACTTAATTGAACATGTTTGGAAATAATACTTTGTATCCAAATATTACAGATAAAATTCACATTTTCATTAATCAGGATTCTGTGGAGTCAGTTATGCTTTGCTCACAGCCAGCAACAAAGACAAGACTTTCTTCTTTTCTCTCTGTCATACGAGAGAAAATAGAAACCACTGTCTGAGAGAAAGATGAGGCTATCTACTCTCGTAATGACTTGCAGTCTTAGAAATCCTATGTGAGATTCTATGAGTCAGAATCAACTGCGAAATCATTGTTTTTTACAACTGTAACAATAACAAATTGAACAACAAAAGGGCAGTGATGTTCCTATTTGCTCTGTCAATACCTTATAATACTCCAGACATTTCTGTCTCTTGAACTCCTTCCATTCTAATGTACCAATGGGTGGGTTCCCAAAACTTGCTTCATTTGCTCCTATGCTGTCACACCTGGGAGTCTTCAGGCTCTCAGGTTTCCATCTCTGCAGATACACTGACTCTGCGGCCAACAGCAGCTGTGTGATATCCTGATTATTCTAGGTGGCATCGACTTATTCTATGCTGGGCCATATTACTATGGCACGACCTCTATATCACTGCATTCAACCTTTAGTTTTTTATAAACTACTCTCTATTATTATTCAAGTTCCAACTTTCCCAAGAGACTAACATTTCCTGAGTGTAGTACCTCTGCTATGTCAACCATCACCTGGGATCTAGGACAGTCATGATATACAATATTCCATAATCCATCCAGAAAACCCAAGTTAAATGCTAAGTCCATTTCAACTCTCAGCGACCTAGTAAGACCAAGATGAATAGCTCCACAGGGTTTCTGAGAATCTAAGCCTTTATGGCAGACTGCATGCTTTTTCTGCCACAGAGCAGCTTGTGGGCTCCAATTGCCAAGTCAGTGCTGCCTTTCAGATCTGCTGTCCTTAAAAGAGAGCGATGTTGTAAGTCATCGTACTCATAGCATGAGCTTCTCTGCAGTGACAATAATGAACTATTACTTCCATCTAGTCAATCTTAACGCATGAGATCACCTGTGAGCAGAGAGGAATGGCTCTATCATGTTTTCTTGGCTACAACTTTGACAGAAGCAGATCACTAAGTCTTTGTTGCACAGTGACTTGGGTGCAAACCTGTTACCTGTAAGTCGCTCAACTCCCACCCTACACGCCACCATTAGACTGATTCTGACTCATGACAAACCCATACGAGAGTTCATGAACTATAAATCTTTATAGGAGCAGACATCATTTACATCATCCTCATACCTTAAACAACAACAATAATTTTGATTTATTAAATAATGATGTTGAGCATTTATTGAGTACTCTACTAAATGCTGGAGCTGTGGTATGTGTTGTCATCATGTGCTGCTGTCACCAAGTTGACTCCCAATTCATGACCACCCCATGCACAGGAGAATCAAACACTGTGCTGGTCTTGTGCCATCTCTATGATAAGTTGTAAAGTGGATCACCATGATTCATAAAATTTCCACTGGTTAATCTTGGAAGTATATCCCTGGGTCTTCTTTAACTGGGAATTTTGCTAAAATATATGTAGCACAGATAGTAACACTTAGGCCTCCAGTGACAAATGAGTGGTAGCTCTGCATGAGATGCCTTGGTTGCGAATCGAATCGAAGCTCCTGTAATGAACCACAAGCATAATACCGAGTCTCCACTGCTCCTTTCATATTATGGTTGCCAGCAGTTGTTGCAAGTCACACCCAACATTTATTCTGTGGTCCACAGAAATTCCATTGCCTGGTTTATAAAAACCCAGATTTCCAGACCTTTCTTACAGCCAATCTTAATCTAGATGTCCTCTTCAAACCTGTTCAACATATTGTCAACACACATACTTCCAAGGGCAGATGGTGATGCCTGTGTTTGAGGTGTATTGGCTCAGGATCAAACTCAAGTCTTCCACACAACAGGTGAGAATTCTAACACTGACTCAGTTATTATTCCTCGACAAAAAGAAGCATCTGAAGTCCTAAAGAAGCTTCCCATCATTAAATGTTATCTCCTGCACTTTCCCTAGTCAGTCTAATTTAGCAGGGAGTGGCTGGCTTGGGTACCTATTATCAGTGCTTGAACAGAGTCTTGCTCATCCAAGTAGGAAAATGAATACTAGCCTGTGTCCTCCACAGGACACATTGCTAAGCTGCCAGTTACCAACTACTGAAAGTATGCATGCAAGGAGACTGAATTTGATTTAATTCAAATGTTCAGGCTGGAATTAATCAAAGGTTCTCTGTACAGGCTAGAAAGGCACTTCATACAATACAGGTTCATTTTTCTTCTTGAGCGTCAGAAATCACAGAAGATGGTCCATAGACTACTGAGTCTATGTGCATCTAGGTCTGGTAAGAAAAGGCCCTGTTCTTTGGGCAGAGAACAAAATGTTCAACAGAGAAAGCTTCCTCTGTTCCTGGGACTTGGCCATCTGCTATGTGCTGCAATCAGCACACCATAAGTATTGTCATTATGTGAGTTTGCATTAATCATTTTAATCTTTATTATGTAGTGCACTGCAAAAACAAAGCTCTACTGCAGACGAAGGAATGAAAGGTCAGTTTACCAAGTGTCAACATCAAGGTGAAGAAAATCAAATGTATAAATCTTTCCTATAAACTCCAGCTAGCTTCACCTCTGACTTCATGAATGAAAAAAAGTTGCACTGACCATTTTCAAGCACGTAACTTCAGAGAGACAGGAAGAATGGCCGATAAACTTCTGTGAGAGATTTTGTTGTGTGGGCTAGAGGTTGATTTATATTAATCAAGAAGATTAACAAAAATTCCATCAGGTGTGTGTGCTAGGAATCTCTTTGGAAATAGACACAGCAATGACCTAATTCTTATAGAGCTTTGTGGTTATCGAACAGCTTTCCAAGACATGATTACATTCAGTTTTTACATTCAAACCTTGTGCAGTAAGATCATCCTCTTTTTCCATAAAAATTTGAGATCCAAAGAGGTCAAACTATGTGCCTGTAATCATAGCTGAATAATCTGAATGCAGTATGACTGACTCTTACTGGAGCCAAGAGTGGGGCCATGGACAATGGTTGTTCTATGTGCCAAACAACTCTGCTAAGCATTTTATATGAGGACGCCTGCCTTTCTCCCAGTTTACAGAGGTCTAAGTGCTGGTTAGATCATAAAACTGATGTGGCCAGGGTTGTATGGCTTTGTCACACAGGACTGTAGGACTTTCCTGTTCTGGTCGAAGGTATTTCCCAGTGAGGAAATGCAGCACTTTAAACCCAGGCTTTCAAATCCTAAATGCTACTCTCCCCAGAAAGCAAATCCCTGACCATAATAATCTCTAATCCTATATTAGACTCTTCTACAAAATCAAGTATTTCCCTCTTCATAATATAAGAATTTATGAGTCCTTCTGCTAATTCATACAACTTTGAGTCATGGCAAGGCTAGAACACCATGTTAAGCTCATTCCCTTACTTTTTAGAAACTTGTAGGTACTATAAATGTCAGATGAATGAATAATTGGAGAGAAAAAAATCCAGTGTTTTCTTAGAAGGTGTCTGAGAATTATGAACAATGCATGCTATATATTCACTTTAGATCATTAGCAAAGTTAGGCAAAAATGTCATAGTTGGCATTTAGAAAAGTTTCTTTAAAAAAAAACAAATGGGTGCAAGGTCCGAGAAATTATGAATATGATTAAGGCTCTTAAGCAATGTAGGCCAAATAGTGATAACATGGGGCTCTTTGACAATTCATGTGGGAATTTTAAGAACCTATACAAAAGAAAGCTTTAGGTACATGAGTCTACATGTTTCTTTCTGTGCATAATATGCTGTGCCATCTGTGACATTTATTCAGTCTGTATTTAAAGTGTCTACCTAAGTAATGAACAGTTCAACTGGCCCTTTGGCAGTATCTTTTAACCTGCTAAAGAGATGGTACTATCAATGGTTTAATGATTCAAGTGGTGATGGGATCATGCTTGGAGACATGGGCTACACCCTGAAACACCTTTTCTGGGATATCTACAGTTTCCCACCACTAACAGAAGTGCAGTGTACCTATGACACCTTCTGTATGCCGAAATGGGGTGAAGCAAAGAAGCAGTTACTATTAAACTGCATGGGAGACTCTTTTGAGAATTCCCAACTTCCCCCACCCCCCGCCCCACTCCAATAAACAGCCAAATCAAACCAAGTCAAACATAAAACTTGACCTAGCACAAACCAGAGGCTAGGTGAGTGGAGTTAAGCACAATTGCTAAGGAGGAGCTTGGCAACACCATGCTCACTACTCACTACTCCTTTCTCAAAAGCTCTCTGGAGAACACACACTGAACGCCACTGTTGCCTTCTGTCTCTAAAAGTGACACTTCTCTCCAGATTTCTCCTGGTTATCAAAAACTGGCAATAAAGTAGGTCTTTCATAGAGTGAAATTTGAGAAGAGTGATAAACACACACACACACACTTTTGTTTTCTTTCCCCTCCCTGTTTACTAAGGTGTCTGAATATGATTCTCTATTGTCATACTCTGGGAGCTCTTGTGATTCTGGAAGATGATCCCAGAGAGCAGACCAGCACAGTTTAGTGGTGGCTCAGATAACACGGAATCTCTTCTGATTAACTAAACCTGAAAGGTCGGATTAGGGGCCACCTCCAACTTTCTGTCTCTCACCTGCCTTCAAGTTCCAACCATTCACAGATACTGTCAGTTGATGGCCATCTCTGCTTTCTAATAAAATGCAAGTCAGATCCTGATTTGACCATGTTGGCATCCAAAAGGTAGCGTAAAAAAGTGATCTGATCATCATTAGAGAAAATCAATAGCTAAGGAAAGAAAAAAAAACACCTTGGCATTCTCTTTAAATTATGTTAATGGGAATTTGTAAAATGCTTGGGATTCAGCTTTCACTTCAACAAATATAGGATATATGAAATAACTACTAATGATATCAATAGTCCAGTAGGAAAGTTGAATCTGGAAAGTTGAATCTGGGTCTATACATTTTACCTAACTTTTTAACTACTGCCAACTCATCTGTCCAAGGAAATCATCCATGAGGATGTTTATACATTATATGAAACTTCAATTAATTAAAACCCCATCCTTCACAACTTCCAATATTTACTGTATCCCTTGCTGGGACTCTTGAGAAAACCAGAAAATAGGAAAGCAATTAACTGCAGAAATCAGCTCTCCAAGAAGTGTCCGGTATGTGTAGGTCAGTGGTGAGATCCCAATTATTTAACAACCAATTCACGGTTGACCAGTTCACTCCTGACCATTGTAAGTAGAAAAAAAAAAAAGATAGGCTGAATGGTAGTTTATTATTTCTCCATGTTATATCAGAACACCGTGGTTGCACAGATAAAAGTTAGACAAGAGTAATAATGTAAACTTTTGATTTCCACATTGGGAAGCGGCACAGCTACCCAACTTAGAGAGACCTATGATCACAAGTGTCATTTTAACAACTCTTTCACTGCATTCAACAAAAAAATGAGATATTGGTTCTGCAGAATCCGAGCAAACCAGCTAAAGTCAACCACTGGTGTATGTTTCTCAAAAACGTTCAACCAGACCTTCCAGCTTCAATTCCTCCTTAGACCTTTCTGATTCTTATTTAACTAATTCAACTTTCATTACAATCTCCAGAAATTTTTTTCGTAAAACCAGACAATTCATTTTTGTTGTTACATATTTTATGCCCACATGGAGCCACTGAAATTTCTGAATAATGGTATGGCACTTGGCGGCAGTCCAGTGTTCTCAATGACAATATGAAAAACCCAGAGCCCACCTTCAAGCATTATGGAGATGATGTGGTAAACTGGACTGAGGCCAAGTAGACATAACTGCCTTGGGGCAGCCAGCCTGACCCAGTCAATGCAGCCGGGGTCAGGTTTTCCCTTCACAGAACGGGAAAGGGTAAGCTGTGTTTATGAGTGACCTGGGACCTCCTTTTTGTTACTCTGAATACAGTGAATTTAACGTGAATCCTATTTTTTTTATGAGAAAACCTCTGATTTATTGAGATCACTTCCCTCCAAATCTTATAAAGTAAA
Source organism: Nesogale talazaci (assembly GCA_004026705.1). Classification (NCBI taxonomy): domain Eukaryota; kingdom Metazoa; phylum Chordata; class Mammalia; order Afrosoricida; family Tenrecidae; genus Nesogale; species Nesogale talazaci. The sequence goes on from PVJH01004438.1 coordinate 104,831, forward strand.
TAGAGTCCAGCTTACCTTTTCAGACACGACACCCAGAAAGCAAGACACTTTTCACCAGACAATGAGACAAATAAGCTGGTATAGCAAGTGTCCAGTTGATAGATGGAAAAGCTGGAAAGCCAAGTACAGATGTCAAGTGAGCGTCCTCTTACCTGTTTTGCTATTGATGGCAAAAAAATTCTGAGGGTTCCCACTTGTAATCCTGTATGTCAGTTTTTCGTTGGAACTGGAGTCAGGATCCTCCGCTTGGATCTGAATGACAGACACATCCTTTGGAGAGTTTTCCATGACAACGGGATAATAAATCGGTTCCGAGGTCAGCGGGGCATTATCATTCACATCTTCAATTTCAATGTAGACCTCAATCGTGGAGTAGAGTGGAACAACACCCCGATCTGTGGCATACACGGTCAGCCAGTACGAGCCCATTGTCTCTCGATCAAGAATGTCTGCAGTGGTGATGACTCCTAGGAGGGAACGAAAGGACGAGATTACTATGCAAAAACACAAGGGGTTGGGCTGAGCCTTGGTGGCGTAGTGGTTGTGCGTGGGACTGCAGCCCACTGGGTTGGAGGTTCAAATCCGGCAGCAAGGCTGGGCCTCCTACTCCCACCATCAGAGGGCAGTGATGCCCCCAAAACAAAACTCAAAGGGTTAAGTACTTAATCCTAAATTCAGAAGGATTCTGCTGTGTAGATGGAACCTTAGTGGTGCAGTGGTTAAGTGCTCAACTGTTCTCCAAAGGCTGCGTCTTTTAACCCCCGCAGCAGCTCCAGAAGAGAAATATGTGTCAATCTGCTCCCTTAAAGATGCCCAGCTTTGGGGGTGGTGGGGTGGTGGGAGGGGGGCTCCCAGTGAGTTGATGGTAACTATTGCTAAATACTAATGGGTCATTGAAAAAAAAGTAATAATACAAGACAAGGCAAGATTAAATTAAGATGCCCATCTTTATGTTGCGAAATGATTTTCTGTAGGGTTCTATTAAATGGCTCCTCTACCATGTGTGCAATATGATTACATTCATAAATTATTTTGAATTTTTAATTTGGGGAATAAACTTATCTCAACACACACACTCAAATGACAGCTCAGAGAAGTAGGAAGCAATACACCAAAACATTTCCCACCTTGCATGGGAAATCTGCAAAATAAGGTCAATATCTCCGTTTGACCTAATTTCATATTGATTTCCTATGCAACAAAAAGCTCTCCCAGGATGAATTATTATGTCTGTTTATTCACAAAGACCAAACAAGTTTTTAACTTCTTCTGGCTGTTATGACAAAAATGTATTGCATTGTAAAGAAATAGTTTCCCTATAACTCAAAGGGCACAGTTACCCCACAATAATCAGAGAAGAAGTTGTGCCCACATGCTTTCTTCTGAGTGATGCTCATGGACAATTATTTTCAACGATGAGGAAAAAATGACCTGAGGCTCTGTTTCCATTTCATGGTTGAAATAAGTGTCAACCAGGAAATGTAAGGTGTTCCAGAAAAGTCAAAGTGAAAACATGGTACTCTTGTATATTTTTCTAGCCTTCACCATAATCATCAAAACTCAGAAAGTTACCACAGGGACAGGTCCATCGCCAGTGTCCACTGTGATGGGATAAGTTTGAGTCTTTAGTTATAAAAACTCGACAAGGATTCAGGATGCTAATGGAAAGTGTAGAAATTATCTAAATCCCTAGGAAAGGGATCATGCAAATCCCTAGAAGATGAAATCATGGAAAAGGACAAGAAATAGTTCTCCCAACTCTTCCCTACAATCTCTGAACCCAATGTACATCTGATAAACTTTTAGTTAAGTAGGTACATAACTTAGTCTGTAGTTCATGCATAAACAAATTATCATGGATAACAACTGTGACAGGAGGAGAGCATTTGTCAAAAAAAATTAGACTGTGATACTCAAAGTTGCCCCAAACAAATATTTAAGACATTCAAGTGGAGATAACCAAATTGATGCTCAAGTTTCAGCTTCAAGGTTATTCACCAACAAATTCTGTACAATGCTATAACATAAGAAAAAGAGAAAATTATAAGCAGCCTTCTTGGGAACATGTAAAATAAAATGGATTCTTAGGCAATCATGGGTGCTATTTGGACAATAAGATAGGGACTGAGTGTGGCACTAGACAAATATGTAGACAGCACATAATAGAGTAGGAAGGAAAAATAGAGTAAAAAACCCTAACAATTTTAAGAATAGTTCTCTGTGTACACTGACTGAATGACTAGGCATAAACTAGGTTGAGAGGGGGTAGAAACTCATTATCACACTAAGGTCCACAGAGAGCTCAGAAGGCCGAGCATCTGGCCAGGTATCAGCATCTCTGCAACTATGGGAAACAGCTGATGAGACACCATGGGAAGCCTCAGAAGACACTTCTGAGCATCCCCAGCTGGGAGTAGTCATGAGTGATACTTCTGCCCTAAAACTCTTCTGACCCAGTTAGATTCCACCACAGAAGAAGAGGGATCGAGGGCAGGGAGTCAATGGCCCCTGAAATGAAGACAGTGACATGTACTTGGTAGCTATGTTCGGAGCCATGAGTTGCAGAACAAAAGATCTATGGATGTTCTGAATATTTCTTGACCTGAGATTTGACATTTTGGTTAATATAGATTTCCAAGACACACCAAGGGATGCTGGAGGAATAGACATAAATAGAGAGGGCTTTTGTCCTCAAAGGGCTCACTGTCTTGTTGAGGGAAGATATGCTTAGACCTAACGGCACAGCGTCATCTGCTTAGATTGATATCCGGGGAGGTTGAAGAATCTAGAGCCAGCAGGTAGGTTATGGGAGGCCAGAAAGGGAACCTCTACTAGAAATCTGTAAGGTGTTATGGAACTTAAAGTACAACTTAGGTGTAAGGTAAATCCTATTATTCTAACTTATAAAGACACCAGCAACTTGCTGCCTCTGTCAGGGGAAGTCTGCATGTTGCTGGGATGTTGAACAGATTTCAGCTGAGCTTTCAAAATAAGACCAACTAGGAACAAAATTCAGGCCTAATATCAAAACAAAAATAAAAAAACCCAGCATGAAGTAGCCATGATCAGGGGCCTATTCAGCAGCAGCCAACAACTTCCCAATGGTCCCTTCCACTTATCCCACCTTAGGTTTGTTTCCGATCTGTCAGCACCATGGTGATCATTCAATGTATAGAAAAGCTTGGCCAAATGCTCCTAGCATAGTCATTGTGAAATTCATGTTAAGTCAAAGTGAACACAGTAACCACATCCCATAACAAAGGACAGTCCTGATATGTGAGACGTTTGGGATGGAATTTTTGCATTAGCTGTTATTGTTTGTTTCCTTCTTAGGCCATGTGGCGTTTGTCACGTCTTTGTTATTTGCCCATGGCATTCATATATGTTTTACGTAAGCACCTGGACTTTTCAGGGAACTTCTAAGAAAGCCACTGAAGAAGAGAATATGTCTGACTAAGGAAACAATTCAAAGAACCACAAATGAATAGAAGGCATGGTCAGTGTTGACATCTTGCCTGATCAGCCACCATGGACATGTGAAAGTACACAGCATAACTTCTACAGAGATATGCAGTCTCAGAATTGTTTTGTGATCCCTAGAAGTCACTTACTTAATTTTCTTCTACTTTTCAAATTTGAAGATAGTATATGACAGGCATTGGACATTAAAGGATTTGTGAGAAGTCTTTGTATAAAAAGCATTTGCTATCAAGAATTAAAATATATGTATGACATTGTACTCTTTTTAAAAAAAAATGAAGGATCTGATGTACCTGCTAAAAATGAGTATGTGGTAGTTATATAATTTGTTGTCAATTTGAGATTATTAAGTGTGAAGGGGTGGAGGTTAGCCTGCTAAGCTAGATGACCTTACTTGGAGACACTAAGGAGATAAATTGTTCTCTGGAGGCTGGACACACGCTCACTCCCTGGAAAACATTCCTGCTAACAAGACACAAAGAGCAACAGTAGTGCCCTGGAGTTGGAAGAACCACGCGGAGAACCCTGCCAACACTGAGATGCTTACACTGTCACTGGATCCACAAGACTTTCCACCCACTGACCTGTGACCTTCCCATGTTCAGCACCATTGCATGTGTTTCCTGAGTCTGAAGAAGACTTTATAGATTGGTATCAGGCAAAGAGGCTAATATCAGACTTATGGACTTGATCTGGACTGAATTGGGATGTATTCTCAATATACAGTTCCTCTTTTATATAAAATCCTTCCTACATACATGTGAGTGTCTCCCTGGGTTTGTTTTTCTTGTCAACCCTAACACACAGTAGAATGTCTATGGCTATATTTGCTCATCAGACAAAAAGAGAAAATGTGTCTTGGAATACACTGTTCAGGCATAATTTCATGATCCAGAAATTTGTAGACAAAATGAAGAGTGATACTTAGGAATTTATGAACAATTACTGTAAGACTCATTCAAGGCTACTCATTAGTCATGCTAATACAACTGATAGAGTCATAACATGCCTGTGTTCTCTCTGTGCTTTCAGAAATAAATGAAGATCTTCAGGGTCGCAACTGAAAACATAAATACACATGACCTTTTTTAATAAAAAAAAACACTTTTTAGGTTGACTAAAGATTGCAAAAATCTTGTAATGGACCTTTAACAACCACTATCAGCATCTCATTGCCAATGCTATTCACATAGCAGCCTGGCAGAGTGAGAGAGACAATCTATACATTCTTCACAACTGTCCCTAAATTATAATATGAATGAAATACAATAAATTGCTCTCACTTAAAGTAAGCAATTTGATAAATTTTGACATCCATCATAGCTAAGATAGAAAATACCTATATTAATATAAACATTAACACCCAAATTACCCTCTGTCTCTCTTGTAAATCCACTCAAACTGGCCAATCAATAATAACTTCACCAGTAAATAAAAGATCCAGTTATCCAGCATTGGTCTGTTCAGACTTTGACCAGCAGTGTTTTCTAAATCCACAAACATATAAAACCTAAATAGGACACTGTGATGGGTAGGTTTGTTATCCCAACATGGCCACAGAAGATTGGTAGGTCTGTTGTGATGGCACGGCCAATGAACACACGGGATGAATTAAAGGGCAGAGATAGGAAGGGCTCAGCGAGTCCCGCCCTCTCTCTTGCTTCTGGATCTTCGGACCAGAGAGCTGGCTTGTTTGTCCTGTGCCTTGACCTCCAAGCAACACTACCCGTGGGGCACCTAATCGTGGACTGTGTAGCTGTGAGTTGAGGATCCCTCAAGCCATACTTCGCCACGCTCCTGGGATATTCATCTCTTGAGCTGGGGGCTGTTGGACTCTGTCATCTGGATGACTGTTGGCGACCTGCTCAGCTGTTTGCTGCCTGTGACCATATAGCCTGGATTGCTCTATAGAGGACTACTCAGCGGCCCTCAAGACTTGAAGGACTGCCAATCTTCTAGTTGCTTCATGCAAGTGAGTTGCACCGAGCAATCTGTACTGCTTTATAGAGAGTTAACTGTTTCTTTCTTATCTTATATACCTTTCTCTATATATAAATATATAAAAAGAATTAGTAGTGTCCTGATTTTTATTTCTCTAAGCGAACCCTGCCTGACACAGACACCATATCTAGAAAAAATGTTTTTTCTAATAGAGAAGTGCTACTACTTGCTTATATAATATTGAGTTAACAGCATGTTTTCCTATTTGAGAGTCTCCACATTCATTTAGGAGGTCTGGTGGTGCTGTGCATTATAAGTTGGACTACTAGCTGCAAGGTCAGTGGTTCAGATCCACCAAATGTTTCTTGCGGAAGAGATGAAGCTATCTAAGCCCATAAAGATTAATAGCCTCAGAATCACCAAGGAGCAGTTCTATTTTCCCTTACAGGGTCCCTATAAAGTGAAATAGATTCTATGGGAGTGGGTATATTAACTTGGGAGAAATCATTAAAAATATTAGTACAGGGGATTTTTTGGTAAAATAAATACTGATTTTCTATAAATATGCAGTAAAGTACACAAATATACCAATATCTGAAAGATGTCCTTCTTTCAGGACTTCAGCACAGAACCGGAATATTCATATTTAGAAAGGACTAGTGTGTAACTATATGGAAGGCTTTAATGGGACAGAGTCACTGTTTATAAGGTTCACTCTTAGAGCCTCGGTGTCCCCAATGTTACTTGATACATACGTGAGAAAACAAAATCCATGGTTATCAAGGCAATGTTGATATGCATTGTGACCAGGGAGAGCTGTCCCTGTAAATGTTGGAGACTGTAACTCTTAATGACTTTCTCCTAAGGAGCAGCTGGTGGTTTCAAACTGCGGACCTTGTGCTTATCAGTTCAATGCATAAGCCCTCCGCCATTGGAGCACCTACCAAGCCAGCAGCAACTGAATAGCTCACATTGCTGGAGGTATGATCCAGTCCATCCTCAATCATGAGACCTAAAAGGGCTTCAGAGAATATTTACTCCAAGTAGCCACCAGACTCAGGAGTTCTGCCACAACCTCTCTGACTGGGTACCACGTCTTTGCTTCTCATCAAGCAACAGGACACTCACACTTGAGGAAGCAGCTTAAGCAACATAAGGTTGTTAACTCTGAAGTGTCTCTAAGTTCAGGCAGTATTTCTACCCCCACTCTGCACTCCCACCCCAGAGCACAGAAGCAGAAGTCTACAAACCACGTTTCCTCTATGAGTATCAGAAGATGCCCTGCTCCTTCCAGGGATTTTCTCCCTCACATGAACCAATGTGACTTTCAGTCCTCTCTCTATCCTGCTCTCTGTCTCCAAGGCAGCAGGACGTGACCCCTGTCTATTCATAAATATGTACTGAGTGGATGATAGAAAACACCTTATTGAAAAAAATAAATACATCTTGTGCGAGTAAGCTTCTAGCACATGCTAGAGAGTGCTGTCTTGTGGTGACGTAGAAAGAGGAACAGTGCACGGGTGCACCTACCATTTATGCTTTTTTCTATGAAGTGCTCAGACAGGGTTCAAATGAAGTATTTTTTATGTTGAATTTTTTTAAAATACCATTTAAAATTTCTTTTTTTTTGGGGGGGGTGGCATCACTGCCTTCAGGTGGTGGGAGTAGGAGGCCCACCCTTTGCCCCGTGGAGCTGGAATCGAACCTCCATCCCAGTGGGCCACAGTCCCGTGCACAACCACTACACCACCAGGGCTCAGCCTAAAAATTCTTTTGAAAGAGGCCCAGCATTAAAAAAATACTTATTTTAGACAGCTTTATTAAGATATAATTCTTGTACCATATAATCCACTCATTTAAGATATACTTTATCATGGTTTCTGGCATATTCAAAGATATTAGCAATAATCACCAGAGCCAATTGTAAAACAATTCCATCCCTGCAGCCCCAAACCCTGTGACTTTCAGATATCATGCCCTATCCCCTTTCACCACCCCTCACCAACCACTTACCGACTTTCTAGCTCTGTAGATTTCCCTACTTGCCATCTGATAAGAATAACTCATTCAAATTCCCTGTGACCTCACAGCACAAAGGAGAAGTGCTCCTATGGGCTTGTCAGACTACAACTATTTACAGGAGTAGAAAGTCTCATTTTTCTGCTGAGCAGTGCCAGTGTTTTCAAACTGCTGATATTGCCATTAGCAGCCCAAGCAAAAAGATTAATAGGATACACAATGGTATTTTGTGACAGGTGTTATTTCTTTAGTATGTTTATGGTTCAATCATAGTGTGGCCTATCAGCATTTTCTCATTGCCAAACAATTTTACATTGTGTGGCTAGAGCATGCTGGGACTATCCACTCATCAGTTCATGGACATGTGGATTGTTTCCATTATAAATGTAATGCTATTATAAATAATGCTGCTGTGCACATTCATGGACAAGTTTCGATACAGTCACATATTTTCATTTCTCTTGGGTATATCCTTAGGAGAGGAATTGTTCCATCACACGGAACCTCTGATTAATCATTTAAGAAACAGACTGTGTCAAATGGCTGCACCATCTTATCATCGATCAGCATTGTACTAGGGTTCCTCCATATCTTTGCCAATATTTACAATTGAACTTTTCAATTCTATCCATTCTAGTGGGTGTGAAACACTATTATATTGTGATTTTGGTTTACATTTTTCTAATAAATAATTAGGTAAAACATCTTGTTTATTGGCTAGATGGACTCAAATCTCATTTCAAGAAAGACTTATACATACCCTTTGCTAATTATTATGGTACATGGAGTTGTAGTCTAGTTATTGAGTGATCAATAATTAGATATAAGTGTCTTATAGATATATGATTTGCAAATGTTTTCTGATAGTTACATAATCTCTTGCCAACTTGAGGCTATTAAGAGTGAATGGGTGGAGTCTACTCTGTCAATCAGGTCACAGCAAGATAATCCCTCCAGGTGGACATGACCTTCTTATAAGGTTTCTGGGAACTTCTTCTCTTCCTCTCTTCCCTGGAGGTGTTCTCTCTCTCTCTCTCTCTCTCTCTCCTTAGCCTTGCTGTTGAAAAGCCACACTCAGACACCTGGAGGAGCTACACGTGCCAGTGCTGAGATGCTTCCATTGCCACTGGATCCACAAGACTTTCCACCTTCTAGCTTGTGATCTTTCTGTATTCAGCAGGGTTACATGTGTTGCATTAGTCTGAAGAGGAATTCCTAGAATAGTGTTGGATGTATGGGCTAATATTGGACTTACCGACGACGTGGACTAGGTTAGAATGTTTTCTCCACATACATTTGCTCTTTGATATAAAGTTCTCTCTTACTCACGTATGAGTGTCTCTGGATTTGTTTCTCTGTCAACCTGGCCTAAAGCATACTCCCATTCTGCTTTTCACTTTCTCATCAGTATAAGTTGAAGAAAAAAATGTTGATTTTTGATGAATTGCAGTCTAAAGATCTTATAGTTTATGTTCTGGCATTTGGGTCTTTGTTTCATTTTACCTTTTTCTTGGTTTTGTTTTTGCTATGGTATGAGGTAAGGGTCCAACTTTATTCCTTTACATCTGGCTATCCAATTGTCCTAGCATCAACTGATAAAAAGAAAAAAATGATGCTTTTGCCATCGAAGGGGCCCCGTGCTATTATTGGAAACCAGTTGTTCATAGATGTGCAGGCTAACTTCTGGATTCTTGATTCTATTCCACTGATTTATATGTCTGGTCTTGCACCAGATAGTATCACATTGCCTGAATTACCAAATATATTCTTATTTTTGAGTTGTACTTACATTAAAATTTTTTTCCCCTTTTCAAAGACATTTTTTGTATAATAAAGGCAGCATCAAACCAAAGCTCTCTGGGCATCTTAATATTTAATTGTATAAGCAGATAAGCAGACAATATTTATTTACTTATCCATTTATTTTATTTATTTGTTGCTACAAAACTGTGCTCAGCATGAACAGGAATTAGTTGGACTCAGCATGAAGCACATGCTAGCAATAATTGCCCTTCTTTATTCACATACATATTCAAATTTTTAAAAGCATATGCACATTGCCCTCATCTAATAAGCTCTAAATTACTGAGGGGAGAGGGAAAGAGTGCAGCAACCTATTCACAAGGCAGTAAGCTGTATTGTTCACCTTCTGTACTTTCCGACTATGCTCCTGCATGCTACATTTCAGATCTCATGTGACAACTTATGCTCTCTACTCCCCTCCCCCAAATGCTATCCAAACCAGCCACCACAATTCCCAAACCACTTGCTAATACTGGGAGTCACGGAATGATTTGGGTGTCAAGTGTTTATAATGTGGTGAAAATTATACTGACAAGGTAAGTACAATAGAGGGTGAGGCACTAAAAGGCGAAAACTTTAACAAGTCACTAACATTATATTCACTCTAGTGTTTCCAAGAGATTTGGTTTAATTGTGATATATTTGGGCCTTATTTCTGATCATTAGAAACATAAGTTCCCACTGCTCAGTGTATTCATTTAAAAAAGAATTATATATATATATATATATATATATATAAATTCATCTTTGACTTCTCTAAAACTTTGCATGCCATAACTGTCCTCACTGCTTTAAGCAGAGTGTGGCAATAAATAAGAAGTACTCAGAATACTGTTCTCATATGCTCACTCAGGATCACTCCATCCTGGATATAAAGACCACATCTCTCAGCAAGTCTTCAATGTATGGTACAATTCAAAAGAGCTGAAGTGACCTGAACTGAGATTACCTGTCACTTGTGGGGTGATAGAATCTAAGGTTGATGTTTATAATACTCCAAATATATTTCAGGGTATATATACTATGTACATATGTTTTATATATTTTATATATTACCTTTGGTTTAGAACATATTTAAATATGTCCACTAGCATATACGTCCATGATTATATCTATATATAACTGCCTATCTGTCTACATAATTTTAAAATTGGGAATTTAAAGTGAATCGACCAGTTAATCAGTGGCAAAGAGAGGCCTGGAATCTTGGGCACTGAATAGGACACACTTTTCATTGCATGAGGTGCCTGCTGATCTATCCTCCCTGTGTCTATTATCATGAAAAAGAAGGCAATTCCATGCCCATCTTCTCCTCACATTGGGTTAGTATCAGTTCTTTGGTAATAGAAAAATCCAATAGTTTCATTACTTTCCTCATTCTAAAAGTTGCTGCAATGCATATTCTCAATTCATTTTTTTGTCCTCTGATAAAAATCTAAGATTGGTTTGAGACCAAGAAAACTGGGACACTGACTCTTCATTTAATATCCACTCCTTAGCTTTCATATATATCTTCACATCCTCCTCTCCCAGTCCCTGTGGCCCCCTCCCCAAAGCCCTTTTCTCTGTACTCTATTTCAAAAAGAAAACATAGAGCTCCCTTGCCTGGCCAGCTTGAGCCTGTCTACTAACTTTAACTCAGCCATTTACTTCTGTCCCTTTATCATTTAATTGTGGTCCCAGAGTGGTATACACAGTTAAGTGACTGACTTCTCACTACCCTAAGGTCCCTGGGATGAAAGACCTGGTGATCTGTCCTGTAAGGATGACAGCTTGAAAGCATCATGAAGTGAAGCTCTACTTTGAAACACATGGTATGACCTGGAGCTGCCTCAACTTGATTGTGACTCTTTATCATTGTCCTTGTTTAAATCATTCTAGTATAAGCACTGTTTGCTAAGTGTTGAACTGTAAAGTCCATGGTTCAAAGCCACAAACGACTCAACAGGAGAAAGATGAGGCATGGTGACTCAGTGAACATCATCAGCTTAGAAACACTAACTAGAGTCTCTATGAATGGAAATCAACATGATGACTGTGGGTGTGTTTTTCTGCATTTCTCCTAGGCATGAAACACCAAGCCTTGATTTTCACTATTCCAGATGTTGGCTTGATATTCGGAGTACTGCCATGCTGAATAGTGTGGCAGTCACCTTTATGTGATGTCACCTTAAGGATTAAGAGCGTAGGGGTGGAATCTAGCCTGTCAATCTGGAGATAGTTAATGAGACCTCTGTGTGGGCATGGTGTTTTCCTGAGAATTCTGGGACTCTGGGCATATTTTCCCCTTGGAAGTGAGAGACTCACTACTCAATCCCTGGGAGACACTGGAGCTGACAAGACACACGGCAGCATGCTGCTAGAGCCTGAGTTCTGGAAACTGGAGGAGCCACAGGAGACCCCTGCCAGTGCTGAGATACTTCTATCACCACTGGATACACAAGACTCTACACCACTGGCCCATGTCTGTCCTGGTGTCACTGAATGTGCTTTGTGAGTCTGAAGAGGACTTTATATATTGGTATTGGACATATAAGCTAATATTGGATTTATGACCTTGGACTGGACTAGACTGGGATGTTTTCTCACGTTCAATTCTTCTTGCATGTATATCTCTTCCATATATATATATATATATATATATATATCCATGTTATGCATTTGTTTCTCTAGTCTACGCAGACTAACACAACTAGTGAATGAAAGTGCAGTGAATTCAAGCAAGTTTGGATTTCATGATCTATATTAGAAACAATCTGATAAACAACTGCATCAGGAAAAAACAAAAGCAAACAATCACCAACAAACGAACAGCAAGAATAATCACATTATCTAGACATTCTGCTATCCTGTAACAATTCAGTCTAGTGAAGAGGGAATAGTTGAAGGTTACAGTCTAGTGTATGCACTAGTCTAATGTATAACAGTCTAGTCTAACTAGTCTTCTTAAGGCTCCTCTAATGAGGAGTTGCACAAGGGCTAAGCAATGCAGACTGTGAATGATCTGGAACTCTCCTCCTGTAACAAGGACAGCTTAGAAAACCGAAAGGCTGGTTCTTCTCCATCATATGGGGCTGACCATAAATTGGGCGATACTTAATAATGACAATGTCTACGCAGAATTGAGAGTTAACTTGCTCTGAAATCTGTCTGGGACTTGCTTAATTAAATCATTTTTAAAAAATTTTGTCCATTATGGGATTGACCTCAAGCATAGATAGAATTATGGTAGTAACCCTCTCAGATCTAAAGGCAACAAGGCAGTGGGGGGACGACATCAGACATGCTTTCCTGCTGCACTCCTCACAGGTACACATGGCAGGCTATGGGAATCAGCACCCTCAGGGTCTCTAGATGCCTCACTGCCCTGGCACCCTCAATGGGCATTTCTCTCCAGGGCAATTCTCCACTACCCAGGATACGTTTGTCCTACTGGGATCCCTCTTCCTTACACTAACTGTCCATTAATTAGACTCCTCCTCCCCCACTGTTTTCATTTTGCAGCAGAAGAACATCCACAAGACAGTTGTTACGAACAATTATGTCTGAAACTCAAGTTACTTTCATTCCAATTTGCTTCATGAGACTGGAAGCCAGAAAGCTGCACGGCACAGGAGATGCCGGCAAAGGGCTACCGGCTAACTCCAGCTTTTCTTTGTAGTTAATGAAAGTGGACAGCTTCCCTTGTCTGCCTGGGATCCAGGATTCTACATCCTTAGCCACATGCTCTGAGAGTCTCCCTGGTCAGGAAGCTGTCTCAGTGGAATCAGAAAGCACACCCACTATTCTTACATCCTTAAAGATAAAACTAACAGGACCAATTTTGTTGTTGTAGTTGTTATTGTTTGCTTTTTTGTGGACTCAGGAGGAACATCTGCGTTCTCTACAGTAGTTCCGTCAGGTGGAGCCAGCACCACTCACCAACCACCTGCCAACTGACTATGAGCAATACCTCCAGCTTGTGATTTGTTTTGTCTTTCTGATAACCTGGGGGACTCCTCTCCTCACATTTGCTTTGTGGTCTGTGCTAATTTGCCTACTCTTCACACTAAGACATTTCTAAAGGTTCCTGGAAGAAGGGAATAGAAAGGCAGGGAATTTTTCGACAAACCTTTTCCAGCCTCCTCGGAGACAGTACAATGACATGGGGCCAAATGACTGGATATAAAGGAAGAATAAACTCTGAGGTTCAAGGGAAAATATGATCAGTTATTTATTTAAATCATTTTACTGGGGACTTGTACAACTCATCGCAATCCATACATCCATCCATTGTGTTGAGCACATTTGTATATTTGTTGCCATCTTCATTCTCAGAACATTTGCTTTCTACTTGAGTGCTTGGTATCAGCTCCTCATTTCCCCCTCCCTCTCCAAATCCCTCCCATGAACTCTTGCTAATTTATAAATTATTACTATTTTGTCATGTCTTATACTATCTGATGTCTCCCTTCACCCTCTTTTCTGTTGTCTGTCCCTCAGGGGGGTGTGCGTTACAAGTAGATCTTCTGATCAATTCCCCTTTCTATATCATCTTCCCTCCACCCTCCTCATATCACTACTATCACCACTGGTCCTGAAGGGTTCATCTATCCTGGATTTCTTATGCTTCTGGCTCCTCTATGGACCGGTGTACATCTTCTGGTCTAGCAGGATTTGGAAGGTAGAATTGGGATCTGTATGGTGGGGGAGGAGAAAGCATTAAGAACTAGAGGAAAGGTGTTTGTTTCATCATTGCTACCCTACAACCTGACTGGCTTGTCCCCTCCTCACGACCCCTCAGTAAGGGGATGTCCAGTTGCCTACAGATGGATTTTATGTCCTCACGCTACACTTGCCTTCATTCACAATGATATGTTTTTTTTTTCCTTTGATGCCTGCTTCTGATCCCTTTGACACCTGGTGATTACATAGGCTAGTGTTCTTCTTCCATGTGGGCTTTATTGCTTGAGCTAGATGGCTGCTTGTTTACCTTCAAACCTTTAAGATCCCATACCCTATATCTTTTGATAGCTTGGCACCATCAGCTTTCTTCACCATATTTGCTTCTGCACTCATTTGTCTTCAGTGATTCTGTCAGGAAAGTGAGCATCATGAAATGCCAGTTTAATAGAACAAAGTGCTCTTGCATTGAGGGAGTACTTGAGTGGGCCCAATGTTCATCTGCTACCTTAATACTAAAACTATTATAGCTATTAAATACAGCAGAAAATGAACTGCTTAAAGTGTTTTAAATATGGAGGACCATGATTAGCTGGAAAATACTTTTTAGAAGAAAAAATGAGCATTAAATAGAAACACAAAGAATTTAGATATCTAGACCTGCTTTCTAACAGCAATGGTAGACACCAGAATGGTTCTCTGAAAAGAGCTGGTGGTTTTATGGTAATGAAATGGATAAATAGATAGATGACAAATAGATGATAGATATATAGATCAATAGAGAGATTATAGATGCTTTGCCTAGCAGGAGTTTTTGAGGCATACAAATTGGTTACTAGCAAATGACTGTTTCTGGAAAAAAATTAAAGGCTTCATTGTAGCAGAAAATATAGCATTATAAATAAATTTTTAAAGCATATTTAGTATCTCTGTACTAAATTAACTATTTTAGTATTTTGTCATATTGACTATTATTCCATATATATTGGGAAGTCACCATAAATCTGCATTTTTCCTGTAATTTTAGATAGTCCCTTATCATGGGACAATTTTCCATGTTAATAACTATGATTCTGTTCAATTGCTTTTAATAATATGCAGTGCTGCCCACTTCCCCACCAATCTAATAATATATTGAAATGTAAACTCCATATGAATAAGAATGTTCTTTGTTAGGTTAATATTTTCTACCCTAAAACCATATTTGGCACACAGTAGCTATTCAACCAATATTTGCTGAAATAGTCATATGTTTAACACTTACTTAATGAATTTCCTCTTTCTAGGTGGTAGGTTTGGATATCCCAGTATATTTATCTTCTTTCAGGTGTTCTTAATGATAAAGCCCAAAGTATAGATTTTTAAGTGCGTTTGGTTCCATTGTCTTCTAGAAAAGTCATAGCGATTGAACTCTTACCAATAGTTTTCAATGAAAGTCATTGAATCTTTGCATGACTATTTAAAAACAAAATTTAAAATAGTATACTTTGCCATCTAGAACCAGAACAGATGATCATATACATAAACATCCTTAGTCCAGCCTTTTGGTATTTTAATCATTTTACTTGGGGGGGGGGGTGTCTTATTTTTTGTGGTGGATGATAGAGTGTAGGTACAGAAAGTTTTGTTAAAAAGAAAGATTTCTACATGAGGTAGACTTCTGGATAATTAGCTCTCAAAATTTCACCATGCCACCATATTATTAAAACCAAATCCACTGTCATCAAGTTGATTGTGACTCATAGTGTCCCTGTACATAATTCTAAAGGCTATATGACTTTATGAGAAAAGACAGCCTTATCTTTCTCCTGGGGAGGGGCTGGTAGGTTTGAACCTGGGAGTTAGAAGTCCAAATATTATTCCATATACCCACCAGAGTTAAATCCCAAGAGCTTTGAAAAACATTATGTGGCTTTTCATAAAATGGGAGAATACACCTTTGTCTCTTCAAATAAGATCGTCTTAAGGTGAATGTGCTGTCAGATATTAGCCATACTTTAATCCAATTTTTCGACTTATTCTTTACTAAGCCTTTACCCACACACTGCGAGTGCCTGTGGTGGTCAAGTAGATCAGCATTAGACCACTCTGCATTTGGGGTACCAATTGGAGTTTTGCTAAGAAATGGATTCCCCCCCCCACTTTAAAAAAAGTTAGGCTTGGGGGGAGATAGATGATAGATAGATAGTTGGATAGATAGATAGATAGATAGATAGATAGATGATAGATAGATTGAGATTCTTAAGCTAAACAGACTCCAGCAAATGCTTTCAAATGTACACTTCTGTCCACAAATTCACAAGAGTGCTTCAGCTTCCACAACAAACAATGTGGTATGGTATGCAGTCGACTCTTAAAAATGATCTAAGATGCTTGAAGCTTTCCTCTTTTATATGGAAACTTTATGAAAATTTTTCTTTAGGGACAACTTTTCCCTCAAGTCAAAACCAACACACTACGTTCCTATTCTTTCTTCTTCTTAAGATCAGAATATGAGAATTGTAAGTAATGCTACAGCTACCCAGACACAAACCTCATCCTTACTGCCCTGTAAGGAGCCACAGGCTTCAGTCACTTCCTAGTAGAAGGATGAAAGAAGACAGCTCACTTACTCTTTCCTTAAGTGAATGGACTCTGACTTTCACAGCTGATTTGATGTTTACCAAGGAAACATTTTTACAGGGGCTACACAGATAACTGTACAGATGATGCAGAAGCTGCTGTTATGAAAAGAGGGGGGTTTATTCCCTTGGAAAAACATCTTCTAGGCAAATAAAAGTAAAATGCCGACCAAACAAAGGAAGATGAATTGAAGTCTAAGTATACTATCGTTGTTTTAAGCCTTTTATATACGTGCTGGGTGACCTAAAAACTCATAACTACATTTATTATGACAAGCCCATAAAAGCATATTGAGGAAAAAACACTGCAAAGGACCTCTGCTTCCTTTCATCTTTTCAGGTTAAATTTCACCAAAATAAAATTTTTTTGGTTTGTTTCCCTTTTAAAGCAGTGCTGTCTAAATCACATAGACCATGTCATCGTTGGTTAATTAGGTTACACTGATTATTTTATATGAATGATACATAAGCAACAGTGTCCATAAAAGGAGTCCTTGCAAACCCCTTACCTTTCCTTACAATAGAAACAATAAATGCTTTGCTTTCCTCTTTATAACCAAATAGGCAAGTACAATAGTTCAAAAAGACCAGGGCTCTGAAGGAAGAAAGAGTACTGCCTTCTCTAATTGAGTTTCTCCAGTTCTCATCTTCGATAGATTTCTTGGATTGTTTTCCAATTTTCATTCACATTTCATTCCATTAAGCTGCTCTAACCTCTGACACACACACACTGCCATGGATTCATCTTTGGCTCGTAATTGAGATGAAATGTGCCCACTTGCCCCATCTTCAGCACCAGAGGCACTGACAAGACACAGACAAATGCTCAAGGAGTCCCTTAGACCAGGCCTTGACAAGAGAACAAAGGGAGAATCCCAGCCTAGGTCTACAGTCCTTCAAGCAGAGTTCAGTGTACATATGTACAAGGTCTGCATGCTTGGGAAACTGGTAGGTATGGAGAGAAAATGAGAGGAGAGGAGAGAAGGAGAGTACTGTTTTTCTTTAGATGGATCTAGTAGCACACCATTTTCATGCTGCAGAGAGGCTAAAATCCAACCCATTCTCATGCATTCAATCCTGACTTAGAGAGGCCCTGTAGGACAGTCTAGATTCACTCCATCACACCCCCAAAGACTGAATAGGACTGCCCCATAGGGGTTTCTGAGGCTGTAAATCTTTAGGGGAGTAGATAGTCTCAAGTTTCCCCCAAGAGAGGCTGGTGGATTTGAACAGCTGATATTGCAGGTTTCAGCCCTTTGCTTAACCCACTCTATCAAAAGGGTTCCTTCAGACTGGCCAGCTATGGTAACATCTCTGTATTGACTGTGCTTTGAGACTCTGAGCTGTGTAAATAGCAATAACAGGTAAATGTTAGTTTTGGGGAAAAAATTATTGAAATTTGTGAACAAATTGCTATGCAGGTTCCTCAAGACTAAAATGAAAAATCATGTTGATTTTTCTCCCTTTGTGAGGATATTTATTTAGGCACTCCCCATAATGTAAAGCAAGCAAGATGCATAGAATCAGAAACAACTCTCTTAGAATATCTTTAAAAGCATTAATAATGTGATAGCTACTGTGGAAATGCAGGAAAATCATTCTCACCTTACAGCAGCACAGTTTTTAGAAAAATAATGCATATGAATGGCTCAAGTGAAATATCCATGAGATCTTCCTGGTAAAATATCGAATAACTAAAGAAAAGTTGGAGAACAGATTGAGATGAATGCATGAGGCTGGAATTGGGAGGGAACGTTTGACATTTGAGGCACTAGGTTCAAGTAGGATAGTTTCCAGTCCAACTCACTGACTAGGTGAGCTCACAGCGTAAGGAGTGACTATCCCTGGAGAGAAGAAACATCTCTGTCCACCCTGGTTCTTTCATGCATGTATCCTTTAGAGTCCAGTCCAGATGAAACCTCAACATAAAGGTGGCATGGACTGGGGACAATGTCTGATCGTTCTCCTATACACAGCGTCACCACGAGTGAGGGTTGATAACATAGCAACGGACAACAGCAACTTAAAGATGACAAAACAAACAAGCAAACACAGGAAGATGGTATTAAAAGATAAGGGAAAGTTGGCAGAGGAGGATATGGAATTTGTGGTTAATTTCTATTCATGAAAATGCTATCCATAATTTGTCAGGATTCTTACAACCTAATGACTTCATACAACCAACACAATACAAATGAATATATTTCTGGTATACAAATGAATATATTTCTGGAATTCTTATAGCCAAGTTTCAGACATCAGAAATGATATTCCTGATTCCATGCTGTCTTCTGAATCAAGCTTGAGTTTCTGACAGCTCTCTGCTGATGTAGTACTGCAACTGTTTTTGACTGACTTCAGCAAAGCAACAAAAATATTTCTAAGTGATATCAATTATATTATCTGATCATGCCTGCATTTCAGTTTTATCCAAATTACTTGGCAAAACAGTGATTGCTCGTGGTGCTGCATTGGTCTCTGAGACATTTCAATTGGCATGTTAATTCTGAGAACTTTGGTGTTTGAAATGCAGGGTAGCTTGGACTTCGTTCTTCATACCATTGATTCTTGATCATCTATAAAAGTTGTTTATGATATTGAGCATAAGCAACACTTTGGCTCAGCCAAGTTTTGAAAAGCTCTCTCTTGAGCAGTCTGCTCTTTTAAGAACTATTTCTGTGCCCACCGTGACAAAAGCGACAGGTAAAATCTAGAAGGAAACCTAAAATGGAGTTTGTCATGTGCAATGACCTTCAGGATAGAGCTAATATCAAGTCCTTTGCTAGATTGTCATAATCTTTTGTACTTACTCCCTGTCACGGCATGACTAGAGTGCCTAGCCACCATGCCAGATAGTCGCTGAACAATACATTTGTGGAACGGAACAAGTGAATGCTGTTTCCACTTTCCATAGGGCACTGACAATCATTGGTCAC
This sequence comes from Nesogale talazaci, assembly GCA_004026705.1. Classification (NCBI taxonomy): domain Eukaryota; kingdom Metazoa; phylum Chordata; class Mammalia; order Afrosoricida; family Tenrecidae; genus Nesogale; species Nesogale talazaci. The sequence goes on from PVJH01004438.1 coordinate 124,293, forward strand.
ATTCGTCAAGGATCGAAAAGCAAAGCACAGCAACCACTGCAACAAAAGCAAAACCATGCTTAGGTAGCCCAAGGAGAGTGAAAACGGGAACTGTCTTTGAAGAAAGTTTAGTGACAATAGCAGGAGTCAGGCCCAGGAAAATCTCAGCTCCGCACTGGTGGGCACAAGTTCCCATTACTGCTGTTAGTCTTGTTCTGCCACAGGGACATCTGGGGGAGCGTAGCCACGCTCACCGCAGCACTCTAGCACTTCCAGCCCCCATTCCCTCCAAAGCACAGCTGCTCAGCCAATGTCTATCGAAGGGAAGGAAAAGTTCATCGAAAAGCTTGGTCAGAGAACAAGCCCTCAGGCCAGTCTCGTTGGGAAGATCATGAAATCCACCAGCAAAACTGTTCTTGCAGAAAGAGGAATTACGGCAAGGAAGGGGAGAGGCAAAGGTGTAATATATTTATTCATAACCAATTAAAGGGGTGCTTCAAAGATAGGGCCAACATATGATTTTAAGAACAGCTATAAAAGTGCTTTATTTTTACTATGTAGGACTAATCAGCCATTTGTATGATTTCCTGCAGAGAATCAATATTAAACTCCTAAGTAACAGTCGTTCACAAGAACAAGCATTTGGATTAACTTCCTCCTGTTTCAGCAATCAAAACCGAGTTCTGAGCAAAGAGCAGATGAGATTTTAAATACCGCTTATAGTTCTACAGGCATTGAAGCTGGGGGAGGTCCTGAAGAGAGGGGTAGGACACAAAAGGAACAAAGAGCAAAAGGTTCAACTAATATGATGAAGCACTTCACTGAGCAGGGCTGAGCACGGGCCTCTCAAGAAGGTGGGTTGTTTTTATGGGATCGGCTCTGTCTGTCTTCAGACGCTCTGATCATGATTTCATGGCAAGGCTTGACTTTTGTGTCCGATCAAAACTTGACAGATAATGCAGCTCTAAAATGAAAAACTACAACTATTTAGCTGCCATTACATAATAATTCACAATCTCCCATGGAAATGTTCAAGCCACTTAGCTCTAGCTTGGAACAATGTATCTGTTTTCATTCAGATGACAGCAGTAATTCATTTGGAAGACATGATTCATATAACGAGCCTCTCTCCTTCACCACCACCTCTGTGGCTAGGAAATGGCATGGCTTTGTGGGTCCATTTCAAAGGACTCAGAAGAAAAGTATTACTACTATTACTACTGCTATTA